>PVIU01000775.1:0-269634 GCA_004026605.1 Ondatra zibethicus | reverse complement strand
TCATCCTTACACTCTTTCCACCTCCTCTTCTGTGGGGTTTCCTGAGCTCTTAGGGGAGATACTTGATGGAGACATCCTATTTAGGGATGAGTATCCCAAGGTCTCTCACTCTCTGCATAATGTCTGGCTGTGGGTCTCTGTATGTGTTCCCACCTTCTGCAGGAGGAAGCTTCTCTGATGATGGCTGAGTAAGGCACTGACCTATGAGTATAGCAGAATATCACTAGGGGTCATTTTACTGTTACTTTTTTTTTTTTTTTGACCAGTAGTAGTTGGTTTTTCCCTAGGTTCCTGGGATATCTAGTCTCTGGTTCTCGGTACCCAAGCAGTGTTGGGTATGGGTTCCCACTCGAGGAGTGGACTTTAAGTCAAATCAGATATTGGTTATGCCCTCACGCTTTTTGGCAACAATGCTCTAGCATACTTTGCAAGAAGAACACCCTTGTAGATCAAAAGGTTTGTGGCTGGCTTGGTGTTTACATTTCTCTGTGGGTAGCACACAGAGTACCTTCCTATACCACAGAAACTAGCAGGTAGGGGTGAAGGCTCTATGTAGAAGCCAACTCAACTTCCCCATGTCCAGTGAGTTGTGTGGGTGTTGTCTTCAGCATGAGGGCTTGATTTCAGTTTGTGGAGAGCAACCTATTGTTTCATGAGCAGCCTGGGTTGTTTGGGATTCCCAGGGGAACACTTTGGCCAACAACTCAATTATATGTATCCCAATCTCAGTATAGGAAGCTGTGTTTGCTAGCAAGTGATAGCTAACTGGGACTCTGCCCCTCTGACTTTCTGAGCAGAACACTCATAGCACAGGCACCAAGATCAACAATTAATAAATGGACCTCATGAAACTGAGAAGCTGCTGCACAGCAAAGGACACTCATTGAGGCAAAGTGGCGGCCTAGGTATGGGAAAAGATTTCACCAACTCCACATTTGAAAGAGGACTATTATCCAAAATATAGAAAGAACTCAAAAACCTAGTTATCAAGAAATAATCAAATTAAAAATGGGACATATCTAAACAGAGAATTCTTAGTAGAGGAATCTCACACGGCTGAGAAAAACTTAAATGCTCAACATCCTTAGCCATCATGGAAATACAGATACTGAGATTTCCTTTTACACCTGTCAGCATGGCTAAGATCCCCAAAGCAAATGCCGTGTGATTTCAATCATTTGTATTCTGTTTTGTGACAGTGTATGGTTTGTGCCAAAGAAGATTCATCTTCAATTCACTTTCTAATCTTGTTGAATGGGATGTTCGGTGTGCATTTGTTGAGGCCAGTAAGTCCGTAGTGATGCTGAAGTCCCGTGCTTGATTTTGATATCTTACCTGGGTGTTATATCTGTTGGGAAAGCACAGCATTGGAGCTCGCCATTATTGCTGTAAAGTTACTCCGTTTCTCCTTCTAATTCTGTCTGTTAGGTACATATGTACTCATCATTGTCTGTTTTTTTTAATGAATTAACTGATTGGTTTTTCTTCTCATTTACTACTGTTTTACTTAAGATACGATGTGGATGATGGATAAACTGTTATGCCCAAATCCGTGGGTCCCCACAAAAGCCAACAAAGGAGACCGAGTCCCACATGTAAAAGCAAAGAACCTTTATTTTAATCAAGTTTGCAAACTCGGTCTCTCCGCATGTCCAACTTATTGGAATATCCAGAGAGCCCTGAGCTCAATTAGAATTGGGTTTTTATAGTAGTAAAGGTGGAGGTGAGGGGTCTCTGAGGTTCAGGACCCCTGATTGGCTGACATTTGTCTAGGGGCGTCCTGGTGAGGTGCACTGGCAGGTGATCCTATCTCCAGCGGTTGGAATGTCAGGCATTTCCTTTGAATGGTCTGCCCTTGGGTGGGGGTCAGGTAATCTCAGCTTGTGGTGTTTCCTGCTAACCGGTATTGCTTCAGGGTAAACTACTGAGACTCAGGCCTTTTATTTAAATGTATTGATGGCCAGAGTCCCAGGTGATAATGGTTAGAGGTGAAGAACTTCCTTTGGGTGACCTGTCCAGACTTAGATTATCATGGCCCCCACATAAACGATGCTGAAGTCTTCAAAGGCCATGTGCTCAGGCTGCACCGAGCACAGTTCTGTGTCAAGGCAGATTCCATGAAGTATTTTGTTGAATCTAAATACAGTTATGGTGCAGGATGATGTACCAGTAAAAGATGCATTATGAGTTTCTAAACCTGAATCTACTTTATTGTCTATACAGTGTGCAATAATTTTTTTTAAAAAAGCATTTATTTGGCGATATGATGAGTAGTATTTTACTTCTTATACTCTTAGCAAAAGTCACAAATCACAAGGTGTTAGAGGAGGCTGCTTGTTGGTTCCTGGCCGCTTAGCCCTGAAATAATCATACAGAAACTGTATTATTTAAATCACTGCTTGGCCCGTTAGCAGTAGCTTCTGATTGACTAACTCTTACATCTTAATTTAACCTGTTGTGTTTTTTTAAAAGAAGGGGTGACCCAGCAGCTTGCTGCAGCTTGCTGCAGGTCCCCAGACCACGCAGTCTCTGTGGCGGCCACGCGGCTAGTCTCCGGGTCCCCATATGGGCTGTGTGGCGGTACGGACGGACCAAAGAGAGCTGGGTAGGCGCACTATGCAGAGTTAAACATTTATTAGATGGGTGATGGAGGAAAAAGGAGAGAAGATAAAGAGATAGAGAGAGACAGAGAGAGACAGGGAGATAGAGGGAAGGGGGGGGGAGAGGGGAGAGAAGCAGCTGCTGCTCCCGTGAGAGCGGAAGAGGAAGAGAGGCAGAGAGTTAGGGTCAGAGGCTAGATACTACATAACCCATCTCCATTAATCTGTGCATCACCTCCACTTTGCCACGCCAGCACGGCAACTGTAGTTCTTCTGAGCGAGGGACGTCGGGATTGACACACAACACACTTCAGGTTCTGCAGACAGGCCTTTATTCCACTTTCTCACACAGTAGATATAGCCCTCAGCAGGGGAGGCCGAGCCAGGAAAAGCAGGAAGCTCTCACTGCAACTCACATGGCTTAGAAGTAAACATCCTTAGAAACATTGCTGAAAACACCAGATTGTTCCTGTTTTTGTTCCTGTTTTCAACCAACCACAAAAGTGCAAAACAGATCAAGTGGGGGTGCGAAGGCCTGTCCTCAAGGGACCCAACGCTAGATGAGGAATAGGAGACAAGGGACTGAAGGGAGAGAATGTCCGTTGGTAATGAGAGCCTCGCTGGCAGGTTGGTGGGTGGGTTGCCTAGAGCAGCCTGGTATGGCTTCAGCCAGGTCAGGGGTGGAGTGTTGGCTGGGCTTGGCTGGACTAGGTGGCCAGAAGGGGTGTTGGAGTTCATGGGAGCGGGGGGGGGGGGGTTGGAGGCAAGCAAAGCAGCAAGCTCTAGAGGCCCTGCAGCGTGTGCTGCCCCTTTCTATGGCCATACCACCCTGAATGTACCCGATCTTGTCTGATCTAGGAAGCCAAGCAGAGTCGGGCCTGGTTAGTACTAGGATGGGGGACTGCCTGGGAATACTGGGTGCTGTAGGCTTTTCTTTTGGCCGTGTTTTTCCTTTTGGTCTTCTGCGGGCCAAGGGCCAGCCTGGGCCAGACCAAGCCACCTCCTGGAAAGAGGGTCCACCCACCTCTGACAAGGTTCGAAATCTAACCAGGCATGCAGCAAACCCACAGGGGAAACACCCCAGTGGGGAATCCCAGGGCCAAGGAAGGAAGCTAAGAATCACAAGGTAGACGATGTTTTAAGTGACATGCAGCCCAGTCTAGCCTGGAAACTGACCACAATCATGGGCCACCCAGCATAGCCCTTGGCTCCCCAACTCCCTAGCTCCACAGGCAGGCAGGTAAGATTGGACTCTTGCTCCCCTTGCACTGGGGACAGACAGACTTGGGCTGGCAAACCGGTACAGACCACACACCACCGACCTGCCCTCTTGCGGGATCCTGGCCAGGGCTGCATGGGGTGGGTGTTCTGGGTGGGAGCTGGGCAGGCACTGCCATGCTCTCTGGAGTAAGATCAGGAGCTGGAGCAGGAGTAGGAGCTGGAGCTGGAGCGGAAGGACAATGTGCGAGGGTCTAGGGGATGCTTGGGATAGCAGCCCTGCACTGGTACAGTGCAACACTGTGTATTCAGGAAGAGATCGCCACACCCCCTCCAGGCTTATCCCCTGTGGAAGCAGTCTAAGAGGAAACAGGCTGTCACCCAAAGCAGTCGCCTCCACCCACCCCCAGGGATGTGTGTGTATGCCAATCTGCATGCCTGTGTGCCTGCTTGCCTGTGTGTAATGGGGTGCTTATGTGTGTAGGCCCATGTGGGTTCCCATATGTTTGTGTAGGCCACAGTATGTGCTTATGTGTGTCTGTCTGTGTATGTGTTGTGCATGCATGCTTGTGCATACGTGTGTGTCTGGGGTTTCCCCTGGTTGTGTGTCTGTCTTTTTTTCTTTGTGGGGAACCTCGGGAATGTATGTGTTCTTGTATGGTGTGTTTGTGTGTGTGTGTGTGTGTGTGTTGTGCATGTCTGCTTGTGTGAACGTGTATCTGGGTGTCCACCTGCTTCTGTGTCACTCTGGGTCATCTCTGATGGCATGCATGCATACTTGCATGCTTGAGTGTGTTTCTGCATGCATGTGTGTGTGTGTTCTTATCTGCAGGTCCAAGTGTGTATGTGCATGCCTGCGTGTGTTCATGTGCAAGTGTACGAGTGGGAGCGAACAGGCACTGGTGCCCTCTAAGGCTAGCTCAGTTGGTGGGCTTATCCTGGGTAGGATGGGATGGCAGATATCAACAGCTGGTTACCTCCTGAGCCCAAGCTGAGGGACCAAGGCTTGGGGTCATGGATGGAATCAGTGAGGTAGAGGCCAACAACCGAGGTCCTAGATGGACATGATGGCGAGAAGCTGGAAGCTTCTACTAAACTGGCGGAACTATCCTGCAAGATGCTCGTTCCCCCAGAGGGGGTTTTGCCCCAGTATGGAGGACCTAGAGATTGGGATGTCCTGCTAGTTGGCATGTCATGCACATCTTGGTCCTCACTGTAGAGCATCAGATTATGTTTCAGTGTTCCACTGAGGTTGCAGGGGAGTTGAGAAGGTTGGGGGGGTGGGACTTGTGGCTTGCAGGATCCAATGGATGGGATGTGGGGGTATTGGAGCAGCATTCCTGCAGAAAACTCTCCTGCTGGCTGGCTAGAGAAGTTGAGGCAGGTGGCGGAGTGGCCCAGTGCTTTGCCCCAGTATGTACGTACTAGAGAGTGGGGTGTCCTACCTGGGCTCTAGTTACTCTATTCCTTGTTTCCCCTGTGTAGTAGCAGGCTGTGTTTCTAGAGATCAGTATTCTTAAATGGTGAGAGTCACAGCTCGTCTTCTTAAGTGGGGATTACTCTATTCATTCTGAGGGTGACCCTAGTGAGGACTCCTAGCAATGGAAGATATGAAACTTGAAGTGGATATCTTCTGTAACCACGCAGGCTTTCCAGTGGTAGGACTGGGACATCAAGCAGCCACAGAACCTCTGATATACATTCTTTCCTGCCTGCAAAGATGTGCTGGGAAAATGGCGACCCATAACTTGTGGGAGATTCCAACCAATGGTTGATCTAATTTGAGGCCCAAGCCATGGGAGGGAGCCCATGCTTGGCACTGCTCAGATGACCAGGAACATGAGGCTGTATAGCTCAGAGACCTAGGGTAGAGCCAGACGCAACTGGTCAATAATAAATAATAAAATAAATGAAGTGATATGATTACTAATGATGTTCGACTATACTTGTAGAATGATGCCTAGACAAGTCACTGTTTCTGGCAGCTGATGAGAGCTGATGCTAAGACCCTCAGCCAAAAATTAGACCAAGAGAGAGCCCATGTTAGAGGTTTCCATTAGGCCTTCCCCTCAGAGCTCAGAAGAGGGGGAGGAGGAAGTGTGGGGACCAGGGGATTGGATGACAGTGAGTGAGTAGAGCCTGAGAAATCAACTAAGCAGGGTTTATGGGAGCTCATAGAGAGGGAAGCATCAATCCCAGAGCCTTCATGAGGTACTGCTAGGTTGTCTGCATTATGATTGTGTAGCTCAGTCTTCTTGTGGGACTTCTAACAGTGGAAAAGTGGAACTGTCTCTGGCTCTTTTGTCTGCTCTTGGTATCCTTCCAACTGAGTTGTCTCATCTAGTCTTAGAGTGAGCATTTGTGCCTGATCCTAACTGCATCTTGTTGTGCTGTATTCTGTTGTCTCTGAGAGGTCTTCTCTTTTCTATGTGGAAACAGAGTGGAGGGTGGCTCTAGGTGAAGGGGAGAACAGAGAAGAGAGGAAGGGGAAACTGGTCTGTGTGTATTGTATGAGAGAAGAATAAATATTTTTTAAAAAATTTATAAGCATAATTGATGCTTATCAAATAAACCATTCGATATAAAAATGCTCAAATGAACTGTTAGGGTCGACCAAGACCACCACCTATATCTACAATCTACAAGACTTTTTTTCTTGAGAACAAATTCCAGCATCCATATGTCAGTCACACAACAACTTAAAATAGCCACTTATAAACCTTGATTCTGTAAAGTTTATTTCACACTCCCTAGATACTATTGACATTTTCTTTAGATAGGTAAAACTCTTTCATTATATATTCATAACTCATAGCCTAGAATAATTGCATGGAATGTAACCCATAGTCTAGGATAATTACATTACTAGGACATGAACCTCCAATTGCCGCACCAGCACGGCCAGGATACGGAGCCCTTGCGGAAGGTGTCTGGATTGAAGTAACACATGGAGTCCTTCTTATGGTGGAACAGGCATGCTTTATTAACTTGCAGCCCTGGTTTTATACCCTAGCACCAAAAGGGGAGGAGGGAGAACACGGGGGAGGAGGCAGAGCCCACAAGGGTTCAGGGGCCAGTCATTGTATACTAACGAGTACTTTCCGTCAAAAACATGTTTTTCTCTGTGGTTAGGCACTCAGCATGGGGTTAGGGAGGCTATGTTCGGGGCTAGCTTTCCCACACCAGCAAAGTTTTAGCGATTCTGTCTCTGGAGGTAGCTCCATGGTTTATCTCTGACTCTGTCCTTCTTTCTACTAGCATTCAGTTTAATCTTTCCTGCCTACCTTTACTCCCTGTGCAGGCCCAAGACAGTTTCTTTATTTATTATTGGTAATCACAGCATACAAAGGGACATCACCTTCCCTTTTCTATGTAAATAAAAGGAAGGTTTTAACTTTAGCATAGTCCATACAAATGCAAATCCCTATATCATATCCCCCTTTACATGTAAAGAAACATTTATAAACAATATTTGGGAATATGGGTGTAGTTTTTCTCTAAACTGCTTCCTGCTGTTTATTGGGTGAATTAATTTTTTGAGGGATATTCAAGGCAACCTTTCAGAGGGGTTTGGTCTATCAAACCATATTAGACTAGAAGAATTCCACAGGTTCTCATTCTCTGTGAAAACAAAAGAAGAACCTCTTTTCCAAAGCAACATATCTTTAGACTCAAATTCTGAAGTTAAGATACCTTAATGTTGGTTTAACTTAGCAGCCCATACAATGAAATGTCTCTCTGTACTTAGTTCCTTCACTGTCAAAAAATTCAAAGAAAACACAATAATATACATAATCCAGACTTTCCATGTATATTCCATCTTTACATGGCTTGATCGTTTTTACTTCTTTTAATCTATGACTGTCTGTACTCTGTTGGCAGATTCCATGCAGTATTTATTTTTGGATCCACATACAGTTATGGTGTAGGGTGATGTACCAGTAAAAGATGCATTGTGACTTCCTAAACCTGAATCTACTTTATTGCCTATACAGTGTGCACTAATTTTTTTTTTAAAAAAAGCATTTATTTGGCAATATGATGAGTAATATTTTTCCTCCTGTACTCTTAACAAAAGTCACAAATCACAAGGGTTGGCAACCTGGAAGTTACCCAAATACTGTGTTTGAAATGCACAAAACAAAGGAATCTGTCAAGACTCAGTGTGAACATCTTTACGGTTGGAACTAACACTAGCTCAGTTAATGTCCCAACCTGGTGTGAGCCCATGTTTGAACCCTGGGGCCACATAAGGAGAGAACAGAAACACCCATGCTTCTGTGCAGCCCTGGGCTCCTTCGGAAAACAAAACACTAAGCTTTGTTCCAGGCTATACAAACTTGACTGTGTGTGGACAGGTAACCTCAGGTCAAGCCCAGTACCAACCAATTCTGTTTCATTGCACACCTCCCCCAACCTTTCATATCATGTACCTCTCACACCTTAAGGTTTCTTCTCTCCTCCCTCCCATGGCCCTTTCTAGCTTCATAGGTGCTACTCATGCTCTGAATCAGTGGTTCTCAACCTTCCTAAGGTATCCCTTTGAAAGATATCCTCATGCTGTGGTGACACCAACCATAAAATTACTCCATTGCTAATTCATAACTATAGTTTTGCTACTGTTATGAATTGTAATGTAAATATCTAATATATAGGCTATCTGATATGTGACCCCCAAAGGACCATGGCCCACAGGTTGAGAACCACTGCTCTAAATGAAACAGTAAATCTAAAAATTCAAAGTTAGGATCCACAGTTGAGGAAGAACATAAAGCATTTGTCTTTCTGGGCTTGGGGAACTTCACTTTAGTGTAATATTTTCCAGTTCCATCCATTTTCTTGCAGATTTAATAATTCCAATTTTCTTTGTGGCTGAATAAAATTCCACTGTGTATAGACAGTGTATCTCTAATATTCATTCATCAACTGATGGACATCTAGGCTGATCCAACTTCCTAGCAACTGTGAGCAGAGCAGCAATGAGCGTGGATAAGCAGATAGCACATAGTGAGAACTAGAGTCCTTTGCATGTATGGCCAGGAGTGGTCTAGCTGGCTCACATGGTCATTCTAGTTCTAGTTTTGAAGAACTTCCACATTAACTCCCATAGTACCTACTACCAACGGTGGGTGAGTGTTCCTCCTTCCCACATCCTTCCCAGAATTGTTTGTCTCGTTTTCTTGACAGTAACCACCCTGACTGGGGTGAGGTGGAGTATCAAATTTTAACTTGTATTTCTCTGATGTTCAATTATGTTGAACACTTTTATCTTTGATAAGTTCATACATGTATACAATGTAATATGATCATATCCAGCCCCCATTTCCTCCCTCAAATTTGCCCATCCTCCTAAGATATATATCCCTTCCGAATTTTTTATCCTTCTCTTTCATTAAGTTTAACTGTTTTTTTTTTTGAGACAGAATTTTAATTATGTAGTCCTGTCTGGCTTGGAGCTCTCTATATGACCATGTTGGCATGGCATTCTGTGTCCCATGTACTGGGATTAAAGGTATGCACCACTGCACCCAGCCTCTGTTTATTTTTAAAAACTGATTATTAGTCATGTGTATTTATTCTTATAAGAACTTTATGTTCAGTTCAATGGCCCATTTTTAAAAACTGAATTGTTTGTTTTTGTGATTTTTTTTGTGACTTCTTTGTCTATTTTAGATACTAATACTCTGTCAGATTTATAGCTGGCAAAGATTTTCTCTCATTCTGTAGGCTGTTTCTTAATTTGGCTGACACTTTCTGTTGTAGGAGGCTGCTTGTTTGTTCCTGGATGCTCAGACTTGAAATAGCCACACAGAAACTATATTAATTGCAATACTGTTTGGCCAATAGATTAAGCATGTTTCTGGTTAACTCTTATATCCTAAACCAACCCATCTCCATTAATCTGTGTATTGTGGCTTTATCTTATTGGGTAAATTTCCATCCCCAGCATCTGTTGTAGTAACGAGGGGCTCAGGTTGCGTTCCTGGCGCCTGGTTCCTGGCGCAGGGCCCCTTGTTCTGTCCTGCCCAGCTCCCGGTGTGTACCCAAAATAATTACACAGAAACTGTATTCATTGAAATACTGCCTGGCCCGTTAGCTCTAGCCTCTTATTGGCTAACTCTCACATATTTGTTTAACCCATTTCTAATAATCTGTGTGTCACCACGAGTCGTGCCTTACCGGGAAAGATTCAGCGTCTCTGACCTAGGAGCTTCATGGCGGGCAGCTCTCTCTGGCTCTGTCCCCTTCCCAGTATCCTGTTCTCTTTCCCTGTCTATCTAAGTCCTGCCCTATCAAAAGGCCAAGGCAGTTTCTTTATTAACCAATAAAAGCAACCCAAACACAGAAGGACCCTCCTACACCAATCTGTCTCCAGTGGGGTTACATGGCTTCTCTTCACTCTGCCTTCTTTCCCCCAGCATTCAGTTTAGTTTTCCCCGCCTAGCTCTACTCTTTTGCCCTATCACAGGCCAAGACAGTTTCTTTATTAACCAATGGTATTCACAGCATACAGAGGGGAATCCCACATCAACTTTCTTTTGCTGTATAAGAGGTTTTATTAAGTTTTGTGAGATCTCATCTGTTGATTATTGACCTTATTTCCTAGGCAATCAGAATTCTACTTAGAAAGTCCTAATCTATGCCTATATCTTAAAGTGTATTATTTACTTTTTCCTCTAGATGTTTCATAGTTTCAGGTGTATGTTGAGGTCCTTGATTCATTTGGAGCCCATTTTTGTACAGGACAAAGGATAAAGATTTATTTGTGTTCTTCTGCATGTAGCTTTCCAGTTTTTACAGCATTATTTGTTGGAATTTTTTTTTCTTTTCTCCATGTGTCTTTTGGTCATCTTTGTCAAAACCCTGGTGGCTTTATACTGGTGATGCCAGTTTCATAATGGCAGTTTTCCTTTCCTATTCTATGGAATAGTTTGAGAAGCATTGATGTTAGTTCTCCTTTGAATGTCTGGTAAAACTCCACACTGACTCCATCCAGGCCTGGAGTCATTTTTAGTTGGGAGATTTTTAAATTACTGTTTTAATCTTACTGCTTGTTATCGATCTGCTTAAACTATTTATCTCCTCTTGGTTTATTTTGGTAGATCAAATAGATCTAGAAATCTATCCAATTCTTTTGTACTTTTCAATTTAGTGGAATATTTCAAAACAAGACCTGATGATGGCTTGGATTTCATTGTAATCTGTTTTAAGGGTTCTCTTTCATCTCCAGGTTGGCTATTCTTCTTCCTTTAAGGTAGTTTGATTAAGGGTCTGTCATTCTTACTTATATTTTCAAAAAAAACAACTCTTAGTTTCACTGATTCTTTGTAGTTTTTATTTCTATTTCATCAATTTCCACACTGATAATAATTTCTTTATTACTGACTGGTCTTATGTTTTTAAATATCTATTTTAGAGAAAGTCCCTTTGTAATGGCTTGAGTAAAAATGCTGCAGGTTCCTGAGTGACTATAGTGGGCAGTGGGGCATGAGACCACATGGCAGATCCCCAAAGCGGTGGGTGAGAGACCTCGATGGGGCAGCTAGTCTCACAAGGAGAGACAGACATAGGGGCACACCATGCAGAGTGAGGGTGGATATTTATTTAGTGGGTTATGGAGGGGAAAGGGGAGAAAGGGAGAAGAGCAGAGAGAGAGAGAGAGAGACAGAGACAAAGGGGGGAGGAGAGAAGTGGAGAGAGACAGAAGCTGCCTGTTTGAGAGGGAGACGGAAAAGAAAAGAGACTCAATCTGGAAGCTGAAGATCAGCTTGCCTCAGTGAACAGTTGGGAGGGGTGGGCATGGCTTGTCTCTTAAAGGGACAGAACAGATCATTATACCCTTGGGTTGAGAAGAATGTGTATTCTATAAAGCATTTATATAGTGTTCTATTGATGGCTGTTAAGTTCATTTGATCTATGATATTATTTAGCTCAGATATTTCTCTAATTTTTGTTGGGATAACTGTCAATTGGTGAGGACATAGTATTAAAATCACCCATTACCCCTGTTCTGGTTTAGTCTGTGATATCACCCACTGCCATTGTGTTGAGTTAATCTGTGATGTCACCCACTATCATAGTGCTGGGGTCACCTGTGGCTTCATGTCTAGTACTAATTTTATAAAATTGGATGCTCCTGTATACAAAGAGTCGATGTTTAGAATAGTAATGTTCTCTTTTTTAAAAATCCTTATATACTTATTTTGCTAATTTATTTAGTGTGTGTGTGTGTGTGTGTGTGTATGCCTGAGTGTATGTGTATGCCTGAGTATATGTGTGTGCACTGCATGTATACAGGGACTTGCAGAAGTCAGTCCCTGAAACTGGAGTTACAGATACTTGTGAGATGCCAACTTGGTGTTAACAATTGAACCTGTGTCTTCTGAAAGATTAGTCAGTTGTTCCAACTGCTGCAACACATCTCCAGTCCCTAGTAATGTCTTCATGATGGATATTCCCTTAAGCAGTATGATGTGACCCTCTTCATGCTTTCTCAATAGTTTGGAGTAAAGTCTTTTTTTTAGATACTGGAACAGTAGTGTGTACTTGTTTCTCAGGTCCATTTGCTTAGAATGACTTTTTTTTTTTCATCCTTTCACCCTAAAGCAGACATTGTGTACTTTGTGGTGAGGTGCAATTTTTGAAGTCAACAAAAAATGGATGCTGATTTTTTTTGTTGTTGTCTAATCTACTAGTCTGTGTCTTTTGATTGGACAATTGACCATTAACATTGAACCACTAACATTTAAGATTATTGTTGAAGTTATGTATTGATTCCTGATATTTTCTTAATTTTTAAAAATTATTTATTTATTTTTATTTTATGCACATTGGTGTTTTACCTGCAGGTATGTATGAGGGCATCAGATCCCCTGGAATTGGAGTTACAGACAGTTGTGAACAGCCGTGTGGATGCTGGGACTTGTGCTCTTAACCACTGTGCCATCTCTCCAGCCCCAACATTTCCTTAATTTTATAGTTGTTGTGGAATATTATTTTAACTGGGCAAAGAAGTGTTACATTTGTTTATTCTGTGGAATATTACTTTAACTGTGTAAAGGTGTGTAACATTTGTTTCTGCTGCCTTTGTTAATGCTGTAAAGATGTGTTGCATTTGTTTTTGTGGCATTTGTTTAATTATGTAAAAATGTGTTGCTGTTTCACCTTGCTTGCCTAAGGTACCTGATTAGTCTAATAAAAAGCTGATTGGTCAATAGCTAGACAGGAGAGGGATAGGTGGGGCAGGAGAAAAAAAGGGAGATGCCCAGGGCCATCCAGACACAGAAGAAACAGAAGAGTAGGACATACAGAAAGAACAGGTAAAACGTTTGAAGGCAAAAATGTAGATGAAGAGAAACAGATTAATTTAAGTTAAAGAAAAAAAGCTAGCCAATGTAGATGAAGAGAAACAGATTAAGTTAAAGAAAAAAAGCTAGCCAATGTAGATGAAGAGAAACAGATTAATTTAAGTTAAAGAAAAAAAGCTAGCCAAAAATGAGCTTATGCTGTGGCTGAGCATTCATAACTAGTGATACGTTTCTGTGTCATGATTTGGGAGCTGGTTGGTGGCCCAAAAGAAAAAACCTGGTACATACAGTGATGGATGTTTTCCCCTTCCTCTCATATTTAGTATTATTCCAGCATGGTTTGTTCTTTCCTACAACTTCTTGTATAAATTTACTTTTCTCTTTTAGTTTAATGTGTAGGATTGTGTAAATGGAGTTTGTGTCCCACCCAGCCCCACAGCCAGTCAGTCCTAAAGAAATACACAGAGGCTTATATTAATTATATATTAGCTCAGGATTATTATTCACTAGCCACTTGGCTTAGTAACTTTTATCAGTGAGGCATTCTCCTCTTGCTTCCTCTGCATCTGGCTAGTGACTGACTCTGCCTTTCCTCTTCCCAGAATTCTCTTAGTCTGGTTGCCCTGCCTATACCTCCTGCCTAGTTAGTGGCCAATCAGTATTCTATTAACCCAATATGAGTGACAAATCTTTACAGTGTTCAAGAGTATTTCCCACATTAAAATTACTTCAAGTATTGTCTGAAGATCTGGCTTAGAGATCATACATTCCTTTAGTCAATTTTTGTCATAGAAAATTCAGATTTTTCCTTCAATTATGAGAGAGTTTGCAGGTGTAGTATTCTGGGTTGGTAGTGTTCTTATCTTTTAGAACTTGAAATATACCATTCCAAGACCTTCTAGGTTTTAAAATTTCAGTTTTCAGTTGAGTAGCTTAATAACCTAGTGTTATCCTGATGTACTTGCCTTGTATGCAACTTGGTATTTCTCTCTTGTAGTTTTCAATATGCTTTCTTTGATATATATATAGTACTTAATTATAATAGCAGAAGGGGAGGCTCTTTTCTGGTCTTGTCTGTTTGGTGTCCCAAGTTCTTCCTGTATCTGCTTTGCTATCTATTTTCCTAACTTAGGAAATTCTGTTCTGATTTCTTTGAAAATGTGTTCTATGCCTTTAGAATGAAATTCTTTTTTCTTTCTATGCCTGCACCATGTTATTTTGATTTCTTCAGAACATCCTGTATATCTTATAATTCTCAGTAGCACAACAACAACAATAATAATTACAACAATAACAATATACTTACTAGGTTGTTGGATTGTTCTGGTTCCTCCACCTTGTTTTTAGGCTCAGATACTCTCCTCTCCTTGGTTCATTCTGCTGCTGGGACTTTCCACCTACTTTGATTTTATGGGTTTTTCATTTCTAGGACTTCAGACTTGTTTTTCTCCAGCATTTCTCTTTGTTGGATTCCTCTTTCATATCATCCGTGTCTTCCTTACTTCACTCATCTGTCTGTGTCTTTGAACATACTGTCACTGAGTTCGCTAAGATCCCATTCGTTCTTGCTGGATGTTATTGTTGTAGGATGAATAGTTTTTAAGGAGCGTGCTGTCTTGGTTTTTTCATGTTTCTCACATTAATTCATTGGGATTTATACATACAGTGTTACTTCTTCACTTGATTGGCTTTTATTTTGAGGTTTTTATAAAAAATGCATTTTTATTAATTCTTTGAGAATTTTATACAATGAGTTTTGATTGTGTCCTTTTTTTGATTAGTGAAGTTCAGTGTGTGCTGGCATGGCTTAACTTTTTATCAGTTACAATCTGTCTGTTGAAATATTTACAATGTTCAGGTGGGACTTGTATGTAGTAGTGCTAAGTGTGTAGTTCAGAAAATAATTTCTCAGACCCAGTGTAATGGATTAATTAAAATGCTGCAGAATCCCTGGTGGCTGCAGCAGCAGAAATGCCGTAGGTCCCTGAGCAGCAACGATGGGCAGTGGGTCCTGAGAGCAGCCGGTCCCAGGCAGCAACAGCACACGAGACCACGCTGCAGGTCTCCAATGGTGGCTGGTCCTGGGCAGGGAGCTAAGCTGCGGGCAAGAGACAGACGGATAGGCACACCATGTAGAGTGAGGTTGGATATTTATTTACTGGGTTATGAAGGGGGAAGGGAGAAGGGAAGAAGAGCAGAGAGGCAGAGAGAGAGAGAGAGAGAGGAGATGAAAGTTGCCTCTTTGAGAAGGAGATGGAAAAAGGAAGAGACTCAAGTTGCAAGCAGGAAGGAAGATCTGCCTATCTCAACAGATGGGGGGAGTGGGCGGGGCTTGTCTCTTAAAGGGACAGAGCAGATCATTACATTCCCATCTCTTATATAATTTATTTATTATAATAAAAAATGCGGGAGGTTAGGCACCACAGGTTAAAGGAATTGGGGTGGCAGATTCTCAAGACTGCTTCCTGCTTATTTATGGGTGTCGTCTTTTGGAGGGTAAGTTACATGTATGACCATACACACAGAGTGAACAGTAATTGGGCGAAGTGGATGCTCTTGGTGGGTCCTACCAAAGGCATGCCATTGCACAAAACACACATGCAACAGAGTCAGCAAGAAAAATTTAGAGACAAAAACATAAGTAAACTGGGGAACCAGGCAGGGTATACCTCAGTAAAGATGGCAGGACTTGGTCACTTGACCTGGCTCTCAGTTAAGATGGTGGTGAAATCACCTGACCTCAGTTAAGATGGTGGTAAGCTCACCCATGTAACAGAGTTAACACTGGGGAGCCAGGCAGGGAATACCTCAGTAAAGATGGCAGAACTTGGTCATCTGACCTGGCTTTCAGCAGATGATGGTAAGGTCACCTGACCTCACTCAAAATGGCAGCGGTCACATGTTGCATGGGAAAGCCACAATTTTTGAGCTGCAGGGATTTTAAGTTTAATAATAAAAGAGAGACCTAGAGGCATGATCCACCCTGTGACTGAGCCGCCATGCCACAAGTCACAGTGGGGAGCAAAAGGTTGGAATTGAAAAAAGGCTCCTTGTGAATCCTACCAATCTTGTTGGCAGCAGTAGCGGTGGCAGGGACAGTTTGAGGAAACTCCTTCCATTTGCCTGTGCACTGACAGTAGTTAGAAAGCTCCCACTGATAGTAGTTAGAAAGCTCCTGTAAAAGTGGAGCCAGCAGGACACCAGCTGAGTGAGGGTAGGAGCTGAAGAAGTAGGGTGTTAAAGCCTGGGGTTTTAGAAGAAAAGACATATGGAAGGGGGAATAAGTGAGGGAGGTGTGGCTAAAGAGAGTACTAAAGAATGCCTTATGCGTCACTGGGGAGAGAAATAGAAAACCCAGCTGAGCAATATACAAACAAAAGCAGAACCATCTTGAGACACGTAGGCAAGAGAAGAAGGTAAAATGTGGGAAATAAGAGATGAAAAGATTATATGTGGACTGAATCGTGGCACAGGTGGGCTAAGTTGAGAGGTGACGTGCTCAGGTCATTCCGGCTCTTTAATAGGCTCCATGTGGTGGCATGTAGCAGAAGCGAGAGCGGGAGCCATTGGACTCTGCAGCCTCGCTCCTCTTCTTGGGAATCTCCCGGCTCTTGGAGTCAGGGAACTGTTTACTCAGCATCCTCTGGCCCCAAGCTGCTCCCTGGTCCCTCGGTGTTCTTTCTGTAATTGGTTTTGAAATTGGCCACTGGGAAATGTTGGCGGAGTGTGGGGGAACAAACTGGAAAAGACTCACAAGGGCAGAGCCCTGCAGGTAATTCCAGTGAGAACTCAAGCTCTGAGGAATAAGGAATCCGTTTCTACTGGAAAAACTGGCTCCCTTGTTAATACCGCTGCAAAGACTGTGTCCTGACACCTCCATGGGAGGCTGGACTACAGTGACAGACTCAAGTTTCTGCTGGCAGAAGCTGCAAAACAACGTTATGCAATGTGCTGTGTGGACGGTTTTGGCCGAATTTAGCATGGAGTTGAGAGCAAAGGGAAGCATAGTAGAAAGCTTTGGAAAAATCGCAGCCTAGCCAAGGAAAACAGAAAGAAAGAAAGAAGAAAAAAAGCATGTGCTAGAAAACAAAGCAAGGTGGCAGAGTGCCTGCCTGCTAAGGAGACTGGCATGGGCAAAGGGAACGGGTTGCTTTGTACCAGGACAGCAGGGAGGAGATCTGAGGGCATCTTAGAATCTTTGAGGTTGCCGCTCCTATGCCAGGCCCAGAATTCTGATAGGCTGGACTTGTTTCAAAGAAGGCCCTAAAACTCTCTACTGAGCTGCCTTGGCTCTCCTCTCTCTTCAGCAGGAAAGGGCTCTGTCTCCGTTCTCACCCGTGCTCATGCGGGCTGCAGTACAGCTCAGGCGGGCAGATAGTGCTGTCCGGAATGCAAGAGCCACGGACTCATGGTGGCATCCATTGAGGCTCCAACTGAAAGGCTGAGAGGGCGGGCAGAAGTGTGCTTCTGGGTCCAAATCCCTGCAGAGATCTCTCAGTGCTGAAGGAAGCTTCAAAAATGGACCTTCATTGCATGGCCCGGGAAGGGAGAATGGCCGGCAGCGTGCACTTGGGACAGCCACCGATGTTAGGATACAGCCAAAGAGAGAAACAGTGTGACCATTAATGCCGTAGGGAGGCATTGCCTAAGGCATAGGGTCCCTGCCATTCCCATGTACACAGAACACGGGACTTCAGGCTTAAATTTTTAAACTTAATTTACGTTACTATTTTTTTTACTATATATTTTATATTATATATTTTACTATATAAAATCAATACAGCCATCTAGTTCGTTTTTTAAGCTGGTAATGGAAACATTTTCAGCTCAGTAATTACATCTTATTCCTTTATTCATAATCTTTGCCTGTGCTTGTATGTTAGTCAGCTTTCTCTTACACTGAAATGCCTGACACAACCTAGAGAAACGGACAACTTTGCTTTTATTTCTGTAAGTCCCAGTCTGGATGATGAAGCAAAGTCACTTTGGGTCTCCTGTGAGGATTCACGACAGCTCCACTAGGGTATAGTATCTCCCCTCCAATTCCTAGTCAGAATAACCATCTCGCAAAGATCTTCCGGTTCACTGTTCAGCTGGTCCTTTTCCGTGTTCTTTGAGGAGACCAGCTGGCAAGATTGGACCTCATCTAAACCAGCTTATCCAGTTTGGCGAGCCTAGTCGCTGCTGGTGTGATACCAATAGGTGGCGCTCTAAGCCCAAGTTCGCATTAATTCTGCAGCTGCTTGCCTAACCAAATAGGCTTTTAGTAGGTAAGCAGGGTTGGTGACGCCTGATAGAATGCAGCAGCCAACCCTCCTCCCACTACGTTGAGTAACTCCGAGTAAACTCCCTTACTCATAGAGTTGGACCTTTCGCAGTCACTTTTTTAGGCTTCAGTACTATTCCGAGAAGTCAGAAAATGGACGCGGTGGTAAACCGCTCATCATGAGCCGCAAGCTCAGCGGCATGACACAGCTTCCCATGGCCTGAGCACCCTGCACCAGGCCCCACTCTCAGGGGTTCCACCCCTCACTGTGGCACCACCCTAGGGACCGAACTGGGAGTCACTGTATTTAAACCAAAGAATTTGTGTTCTCATTTGGTTAGCATGCTGTTTGCATTTATTTATTTGTGTGAAGTCTTTTAGCTTACATTTACAAGTAAACTGAAAATCTATGTTCTTTAGGGTTAATTTTCTGCAGCTTGATTTTGGTCCTTTGAATGGGGCATTTCTTCCTGGGTTTTGTGTGTGTGTGCGTGTGTGTGTGTCTTATGGTCTTTTTTAATTGAAAATTGAGCACTACAATAACCATCTACCTGTGCTGTCTTTGGGAACTTGACTAACTAGCCCTCTAAAGTCTCATAGTCCTTTCAACACGTATCCGGGAACAAGCAGTCCTTGTGAAAAGGGCATTTGAAGTATCCTCATTTCCCTCAGAGCCTCTACCCTGCGGCTCCCATCATCAGTGAGGAGGCGGCATTTCCGTCATGATGAAGTGCGAGGTAGATTTCACGATGACACCGGATAGCTCTCTTCGGGGAAACACGAAGCACTGAAGTCGCCACCCTGAACTTTCTGGGGGAACAGCAGCTCACAGGGTTGTCCTCAGAGCATCACACCTCGGTGGTAATGTAAACATAGGCCCAGGACCATGTGGGAGGACTGTAACAGGGTGAGGGGGTAGGACTCGGGATTTATGCTCTGGAATGGTTTTCAAAAGGAAGTTAATATCTCTCACTTCTGTGTTTTAAAGATCCTGAGTTTTAAACCAGGCGTTGGTGGTGCATGCCTTTAATCCCAGTACTCGGGAGGCAGAGGCAGGTAGGCCTGCTTGGAACTGTCTACAAGAACTAGTTCCAGGACAACTAGGGTTGTTACACAGAGAAACCCTGTCTCAAACACGCGCGCGCGCGCACACACACACACACACACACACACACACACACACACACACACACACACACACAGATCCTGAGTTTTTATTACAATATAGAAATCTCCCATAATTTGAAATAGATTCAAGACATTAGTATTGATAATTTCTTAAAGGTTTTGGTACGATGATTGCTGAGAATGAATGAGGAAAAAAGTTTAAATTACCTTAAGTTTCAAATTAGGACTCAGGAGGATGAGAGGCATTTTCTGCCAGAGAAGCAACTTGTTTAAGGAGATCAAACACTGCCGGTTCACCCTGGGTCATGGCCTGAGCATTGGTGTAGGGTTAGATTCTGGGTCAGGAATTGTGTCAGAATTGAGCGTGGGTCCCCAGTGAGCATACAGGAATATGGACAAAGGACACACCCAAGGCAGAGTCCATTCCCAAGGCAGTGTGGTCTCCCTTATGGATCTCAGTCTGGTGGTAACATCTACTGGTTCAGATCAGTCAGTTTCCCTATAACATCTATTGATTCAGATTGATCAGCTTTATTAAGCCTGACTTTATCTATAAAAATACTTTTAGAAAAGATTTATTTGTGTGTGTGTGTGTGTGTGTGTGTGTGTGTGTGTGTGTGTGTGTGTCCCATTACAGAAGAGTGCCATTGGAGTCTCTGGAAACTGCTGCAGGCAGTTGTGAGCTGCCACAGGTGGGTGCTGGGAACTGAACTCAGGTCCTCCGGAAGGGCAGCTAGTTCTCTTAACTACTGAACCATCTCCGCAGCCCAACTTCTCTCACAGGATCTCTGTGAGAAGCAGCCAGTCACACAATGCCTGCTATAAAATTCTTTAGCGGCTCATAAATTGGGGGGGGGTGTCACAATAGAAACACCTTGCCAGGTAGCAATGATGCTCAACACCCCAAGTCAGACTGTTATAATTTAAAAAACAGCGCGAGAGAAGAACACTATGCAACAGGGTTCACACGGAGGGGCTTTTTATTTGGGGGGTGGGAAGGGAATAGGAAAAGGAGGGAGCGGGGAGGGGAAACCGACTTCTGGTGACAGGAGCGGTAGAAGAGAAAAGAAGAGATGGAGAGAGAGATGGAGAGAGAGGGGGGAGGGAGGGAGGAAGAGGGAGAGGGAGAGAGAGGGAGATGGAAGGTGGGCAGGGCCCTTTTAAAAGCGAACTGTAGTGAATGCGCTCAGGAGGTGCTCTTAGTGGCTGCAGCTGAGGACGTATCCTGTCAGGACCTCAAGGGCAGGCCAGTACAGATGCCTGAATACTAACACAGAGTCCTAATCATCTTCATCCAGGCCCTGAAAAGACGTTTGGCCCTAACATCAACCCTGGGCCCAGAGGTCTTAACACTGCTTTAACAGAATTTGGACAAGAAACTTGTGTAGGCAGCTGGGAGTTAGTCTGAGCATTTCTGAACCACCACCATGAGTGAGGGAAAGCGGCGACCAGGAGGTTTAGGCTGTGTGAAAGCCTTCACCTGAGGCTGTAGGAAGGGAGGCAGAGCACAGAAAACCTGCCTAATTTAAGTATGCACATGCATTCGTTATTAGAGTTCACAAGTGTGTTTTATGTAGTCCTCGCTGTCCTGGTGCTTGCTATGTCATCCAGGCTGGCTTAGAATTTGTGGCAATCCTCCTGCCCGTTAAATTCTGACAGAGAAATGATAGATAGAGAGATAAGCAGAAGTTTTTTTTTTAGCAATAAGATCACATGTTTCCACTAATCAATTAATCCACTAATAATCTTATTGATGAATCATCATGCCTGATAAAGAAATAAATATTCTCAAAAACTGCATTTTTTTTTTGATTTTATGTTCCTTCTCTGTGTTGTGCCGGCTTGTACTTGGAGGGCAGCAATGTCGAGTGGGCAGTGTCTGCACCTGAAGCAGATCTCTCTGGACAGGAAATGAATACCTAGAATTTTCCCCTCCCCAAATTAAATACCCAAAGCCATATCATCCAGCCAGTAAGCGGGGTTAATGAATTGAAGACTCCTCTCATAGGAAAAAATGTAGTCAACAAATATTTCAAAAAAAGTGTTCAATGCTGTTTGTTTACTGCCAGGAAAAATGACATTAAAACTGCTTCAGTGTTCTATCTCATTCTGGTCACAATCACTGTCATCAGGACAATCAGTGGCAACAAAGGCCAGGGGAAAGAGGATGAAGGGAAAGAGCCTTCCTCACTGCCAGAAATTTAAGCCATTGCAACCACTATGCATGCCCATGTGGGAGTTCTACTATGTGAAGCCCACTATATTCTCCTGAGAATACTCCCGAAGGACCCTAACCCAGTGTTCTACAGAGACACCTACACATCAGCGCTTGCTGTGCACCTGCTGGCGGTAGCCAAGATGTGGGAGCAGCCTGGGAGAACATGGAGTGAAGCGTGGGTCAAGGAAGCGAGACATTCACCCCAAGAAATTTTATTCACTTGAAAAGAAAAAAATGAAATTATAACATTCACAGTAAATAGATAGAATTGGAAAAAAAAATAAGCAAAAAGGAGCCAAACTTAAAAAAGATACATTGCTGCTGGAAGGGACCAATCCTCAGCAGCTCAGGAACTGAGGGGGAGCCACGGAGCCTGCAAACTACTCACTCCTTAAACTTTTCTATCTGAGGGAGTAAAACTTAACCCTCTGGGGCTAAGGGGGTATGTGTGTGTCAGACTTAATTCTCTAGGGCCTGCGATTAAAGGACACACACACACACACACACACACACACACCCCTCCAACGCGTCAGGAGCTCACCTAGGGTGCTGATGAATGGCAAGCCTTTAGCAGGTCAGAGACACTGAAGAGGAGACGCAGAGCAGATGAACTACTGGACAGAGAGACAGACACATGAGGCCTTTTCCGAGGGCCAAAGCTTAGTTCTCCATTTTATTATTCTTTCCGTCGTCGCTTGTTCTACTCTATTCTTTTTCTTCTACTGTTTCCCTTTATTGTGTATTTATTTTTCCCTAACAGATTACAGACTCCTGCAGGATCTTTCAAGCCATGTAAAGATTACAATATGGTTACATTGTATTTTTAAGTGAACGATTATAATGAATACAAG
Source organism: Ondatra zibethicus (assembly GCA_004026605.1). NCBI lineage: Eukaryota > Metazoa > Chordata > Mammalia > Rodentia > Cricetidae > Ondatra > Ondatra zibethicus. The sequence continues at coordinate 247,045 of PVIU01000775.1, read as the reverse complement.
TAAAAAACAACATGTTTCCCATTTCTCGTCCATAATTAAACATTTTATGTATTACAGGCAAAAACCAAATTATTCCCTAGGACCCACACACATTTAAGCATTTATCTTTTAGCCGTCTTGTGCGTCAGGAGCCTTTTCGCCATGAGTGTTTACATGGGCAGTAGTTTGTATAGTTGCCAGAAAAGCAGGTTGCTAGTTTTGCTTTTCATATTTTAGAGTCCTGCCCAGTTCTTTGTCTTTGAGCTACATGAAGTCATTGTTTAAAACGAACTTGAACTTAGCCTACCACCTGGGACCTGATTGTTTTTCTAATCATTAACCTAAACCACGGTCTATACTACTCTTCACGAGAAACTCATAAAGCCTAGCTGTGTGACACTTCCTTGTTCCTATTTTCTACCCTCTGCAGTCCTTGCTCTATCAGGGGTGAGGGCAACACCATATCCTACCTTTACCAATATTAATTTTCTCACTAAACTAACCTCTATCATAATCCCTTCCTATATTTGTTAAAAACCCTTAATCACCAAAATTCTATTTAAACTAACATTTGTATTGTATAAAATCATTGCCTCAGTTAAACAATACAGCGTAAGAGGAAATTCTCTTCATAATAATCCACAGGTAAAAGGCCCAGTAGAATGGGATGTTTTCATAATAACATCCTATTATACTATGTTAGAGGTAGTGGTTCATACCATGCCAGATAACAGAGAAAAATGACAGTGGCAAGCATGTAAAGACAGAGCAGTAGCAAGAGACATTCTGTGGCTGAGGCCTTCAGGGCCTTGCCCATCAGAGACTGACCCAAGGGCACCTTGCATTCTGGTGGGCCTAACTCACAAAGCTCAATTGCCACCTGCTGCTTCTCTGACATGGTCACTGGCAGTATCTATGGCCTGTTTTCCCTTACAAGCGGAATCTAGACACCCTTTGGCTTGGATATTAGTCACACTACAGTGCATCACTAAGGTGTCTCTGGAGGTACTTACACACAAAGGACAGGAAAATAGAAAAGATAGGCAACTATGAACGGGGAGAGTGAGGCCTAAAGGGGAAGGAGCGAGGGACAAGAGAAGGCAGCAGAACCTGGTCATGTCATGGAAGAAGAAGGGGGAAAGATGGGGTGAGCAAGGAGGGGAGGCAGGTGGAGAGAACAAAGAGAACAGTACTTATTTGTATGCTAACCAAAAAGATATTTGTAAAAATACACTAAAATTAAAAATACAAGCCATGAGGAATGCATAAAAGCCCTTATATTCTCTAATAGCAAAGGAAGAACAGAGTAACAGTACAAATATCAGGTAAACAGGGCTTAGAAGCTGTCTCTGTGTGGCCAAAAAGAGGGCAACAAAGGACACAGTTTCTTCTAGTTCAGTGGAGAATGTTTGCTTAGCATGTGTGAGGTCATGGGTTTTATCCCCAGCACAACACATGCATGTACACACACACACACACACGCACATATGCACACACAATGTGTCGGGGGAGGGGAGGGCAGCTTAAGAGTCTATGACTCTATGTAGAGCTCAATAAAAAAATAATAATTATTATTATTATTATTATAAAAGAGTCTATGACTCTATTTCCAAGAGAAAAACAAGAGGAGTACAGAAAGGCTGTGTGGAGAAAAGTAGCAAACAGCCTGCATCTCCACCCATGGCTTCCAGGGCACAGAGGAGAAGCCATGGCCATGCGCTAGGCCAGATGGCGTTGGTTAAAACAGACCTGACCACGACGGACAAGCTCACAGTGCTAGCATGCTTTAATCAAGTGTAGGGACTCAGAGTGACAGGGCTCTTCCTGTGTTGCAGGCACCCCCACATGTCAAGTAGGATCTATGGCTTGAGGCTGAGTTTCTCTGAGGACCTAAACACCAGAAACAGTCACAAGTGAGGGAACCTGGGGGCATCCTGCCACAATATTTGGGTGGGAGGTAGCCATGGTGGGGAAGCATGGGCATGCGGAGTTTAGTTAGCAAGAGGCTTGGGTTGTGAAGGAACACACTCCATCTCCTGAGGATAATGACAGAAAGTGATAGACCATGGACCGCTCGCCTCTGCAGTTGTCTCCCTGCCGTGTGTTCTTGGCTGCCAGGGGAGCTGAGAGTTCAGAGCTTAGGTCCAGTGGACTGCACACTTGGGCTGTGTCTGGAGGGACCTACAACCTGGCTAGCCTGCAGGCTACAGGGCTAAAAACAGCCAGCGTGGCTCCTGGCTTGCAAAGAAGGTAGTCTCTGAAGTAGCGCAGCCCTGATGGACAGCTGCTACTCAGCTGGCCTGGGACCAGCACCAACCCAGATGGTTAGAAAGGCGGGGACATAGGCATTGACTGATGCCTGCCCACAGGGTCGAGTGTTAGAGGACCCAGAAAAAAGCTGCTCCAAGGCTTTATCTTTCTTTAAGCCTTCCCCCTTCTTTAACTGTATTTTCATATCATTTTATCTTTGTTTTATTTTTTTCTGTGAGTTGCAAAAGCTTTGGGCTTTCCACAAAGTGAATCGAGTTTGCAAATTCAATCATTCTACTACAGTTTTTGTTTTGTTTTGTTTGTTTTTCAAGGCAGAGTTTCTGTGTAGCTTTGGAGCCTGTCCTGGAACTAGCTCTTGTAGCCCAGTCTGGCCTTGAACTCAGAGATCCGCCTGCCTCTGCCTCCCTCATGCTGGGATTAAAGGTGTTCTCCTTGTATCTTTATAGGCATATCTTTCTTTAGGTAGGGAAAGTTTTCTTCTATGATTTTGTTAAATAAATTTTCTGTGCCTTTGAGTTTAACTTCTTCTCCTTCTTCTATACCTATTATTCTAAGATTTGGCCTTTTTATGTTGTCCCATATTTCATGGATATTTTGGGTTAAGCTTTTGTTAGATTTAATGTTTTCTTTAACTGTTGAGTCTATTTCCTCTATTTTATCTTCAACGCTTGAGATTCTCTCTTCCATTTCTTGTATTCTGTTGTACATACTTGCATTTGTGGTTCCTACTCTTTTGCTCATGATTTCTGTTTCTATAATTCCTTCGGCTTGTGTTTTCTTTATTTTGTCTATCTCAGTTTTCAAGTACTGAATAGTTTCTTTTATATGTTTGAGTTCTTTTTCTTGGTTTTCTTTAAGTGATTTCCTGATATCTTCTAATTTTTTGTTTGTTTTTTCCTCCATTTCCTTAAGGCAATTTCTCATTTCATCTTTAAGAACTTCAAACATTCTCTTGAGGTTATTTTTTAGATCATTTTCTTCTGGTTCATCCATATTTGGTTATTCAGGTCTTACTTTTGTAGGGTCTTAGGTTTTACTGGTATTGTGTTGCTCTTTGCGGTGTAGCATGTGATCTTACCTTTTCTACTCATCTTTTCCTCTAATAGGTGTGGTTGGGCTGTCTGAGATTCTGTTGAATAATCTTCTAGGTGCCAGTGAATCCAAAGCTAAGATGGTTTTTCTCGTGGTACAGTCAGTGTCACAGTTCTAGTTACCCCGTTGGTTATTCCTGTTCCTGGAGGTAGCTCAGTGCTCCTGTGCTTTGGTCTGCTCCCTTGGAGTTAGCTGTCTCAGGCCTACTTTTGCCTAGGCTGCTGGCTTTGATCTGTTTCTGTAAATCTTGGTCTGGATCTCCTCTTGCAGAAGTCTCTGGCTTGTTAGACCTGTTCTGGTGGTGATTGCTGACTCTATCTGGTTGCTGTTTCAGTCGTGATCCGCCCATGTCCCAGGACTGGGTTTGCTCCTGGCTTCTGCTCCTGGTGGAGCTTGTTCTCTCTGTGTCTTAGGTAACAGGGTCAGTCCCATTCTGGTTCTGGTGGAGGTGGCAGACTCTGAGTCAGGTCGTTGGCTCAATCCTGGTCTGCCAGTGTCCCAGGACTGGGTTAGCTCCCAGGGCTGGATTTGCTCCTGGCTTCTGCTCCAGGTGGAGCTTGTTTCTGCAGCTCTCTATGTCCTAGGAGTCTCTTTCAATTCCACTCCTGTGGAATTTGTTGCCCAAGGTGGAGTTCCTTGCCTCAGGGCAACTTTGGCTTAGGTTACCGGCTTTGACCTGTATCTGTAAATCCTAGTCTGAATTCCCTCCTGCAGAAGTCCCTGGGTTGGGGTTGGACCTGGAAAGGTTTCTGGTTCTGGTCTACTGCCTGGGAGGTTCCAGGCTCAGGTGCGCCCAAACCTGCAGAGGACCTGCTTACTTCCTCAGAGGTCTCAGACTCGCGCTGGGACCCACAGGGGTTCCAGGTTTCTGCCTATTCCCTTTGATGTCCCAAACCAATGCCCAAACCCACAGAGGACCTGGCTCAGGCCTACTCTTTCTGAGGTCCCAGACTCACGCCTGGCCCCTCTGAGATCTCTGGTTCTTGCCTATTCCCTCGGAGGACCCAGGTTCACTCACGCCCAGGCTGACAGAGGTCCTGGTTCCGGCCTAGTTCCTGGGAGGTCCTAGACTCTCGCCCAGACCCACCGGGGTGTTGGCTTAGGTCTACTCCCTTGAAGGTCCCGGATTCACGTCTGGACCCTCAGCAGTCTCTGGTTCTGGCTCACTCACTCAGCGGTTACTCCCTTGTACCAAGATACAAGAAGCTTACAGAACACAAAATAGACTGGATACAAAAAAAATAGTCCTCTCGCCAAAATAATCAAACACTAAACATACAGAGTAAAGAAAGAATAATAAGAGCTGCAAAGGAAAAAGGCCAAGTAACATATAAAGGTAGACCTATCAGAATTACACCTGACTTCTCAGTGGAGGCAATGAAAGCCAGAAGGTCATGGTCAAGCATTATGCAGACATTGAGAGACCATAGATGCCAGCCCAGGCTACTATACCCAGCAAAACTGTTGATCACCATAGATGAACAAAACAAGATATTCCACGACAAATCTAGATTTCACCAATACCTAACCACAAACCCAGCCCTACACAAAATACTAGAAGGAAAACTCCAACCCAAGGAAGATGGCTACACCAACAAAAACACACACAATTGATTTCATTATAGCAAGTCCTGAAGAAGAAAAAAACCCACAAAATAACATCACCAACGATGAAAACCAAATTAACAGGAGATAGCAATCACTGGTCATTAATATCCCTTAATGTAAATGGACTCAACTCACCCATGAAAAGGCACAGTCTAACAGATTGGATACAAAAACAGAATCCATCCCTTTTCTGCATACAAGAAATGCATCTCAACCTCAAAGACAGACATCTTCTCAGAGTAAAAGGTTGGGAAAAATATACCAATCAAATGGACCTAAGAAACAAGCCAGTGTAGCTATCCTAATATCTAACAAAATAGACTTCAAGCTAAAATCAGTCAAAAGAGACACAGAAGGACTTTTCATATTAGTCACAGGAAAAATCCATCAAGAGGAAATTTCAATACTGAACATCTATGCTCCAAATACAAGGGCACCCTCATATGTCAAAGAAACAATTCTGAAGCTTAAATCATATATTAAACCCCACACAATAATAGTGGGAGACTTTAACACTCCTCTCTTACCACTGGACAGGTCAATCAGACAAAAAATGAACAGAGAAATAAGAGAACTAACAGATGTTATGACTCAAATGCACTTAACAGACATCTATAGAATATTCCATCCAAACAGAAAAGAATATACCTTCTTCTCAGCACCTCATGGAACCTTCTCAAAAATTGACCACATACTCAGTAACAAAACAAACCTCAACAAACACAAAAAAATTGGAATAACTCAATGTACCTTATTTGATCACCATGCTTTAAAACTAGAAGTCAACAGCTATACCAATTCCAGAAAGCCCACAAACACATGGAAATTAAACAATGCTCATCTGAATCATCAATGGGCCAAGAAGAAATAAAGGGGGAAATTAAAGACTTCCTAAAATTCAATGAAAATGACCACACAAAATACCCAAATTTATGGCACACAATGAAAACAGTGTTAAGAGGAAAGTTCATAGTACTAAATGCCTACATAAAGAAGCTGGAAAAATCCCACACTAGTGAATTAACAGAACATTTGAAAACTTTAGGACAAAAAGAAGCAAACTCACCCAGGAGAACTAGACAGCAGGAAATAATCAAATTGAGAGCTGAAATCAACAAAATAGAAACAAAGAATACAATACAAAGAATCAATGAGACAAAGAGTTGGTTCTTTGAGAAAATTAACAAAATAGACAAACCTTTATCCAAACTAACCAAAAGGCAGAGAGAAAATATCCAAATTAACAAAATCAGAAATGAAAAGGGGGACATAATAACAGACACGGAGGAAATACAGAGGATCTTCAGGTCATATTTTGAAAACCTGTACTCCACACAATTAGAAAACTTAAAGGAAATGGACAGCTTTCTGGATAAATATCACTTACCAAAATTAAATCAAGGCCAGATAAGCAAATTAAACAGACCTATAACTGCTAAAGAAATAGAAACAGTCATCAAAAGTCTCTCAACCAAAAAAAGCCCAGGACCAGATGGATTCAGCTCAGAATTCTCAATATTTTCAAAGAAGAACTAATACCAATATTCCTCAAATTGTTCCACACAAGAGAAATAGAAGGACCATTGCCAAACTCTCTTTATAAGGCTATAATTACAAGCCACGTAAGGACATTACTAAGAAAGAGAATTACAGACCAATCTCATGAACATTGATGCAAAAATACTAAATAAAATACTGGCAAATCGAATCCAAGAACACATCAGAACCATCGTCCACCATGAACAAGTCAGCTTCATCCCACAGATGCAGGGATGGTTCAACATACAAAAAAAAAATCTGTCAACATAATCCACCATATAATCAAACTGAAAAATAAAAACCACATGCTCATCTCATTAGATGCTAAAACCTTTTGACAAAATACAACATCCCTCATGATAAAGGTCTTGGAGAGAGCAGGGATACAAGGAACATACCTAAACATAATTAAGGCAATATACAGCAAGCCAACAGCCAACATCAAACTAAATGGAGAGAAACGCACAGCGATTCCACTGAAATCAGGAAAAAAGACAAGGTTGTTCACTCTCTCCATACCTATTCAATATAGTTCTTGAGGTCCTAGCTAGAGCAATAAGACACCAAAGGGAGATCAAGGGGATACAAATTGGAGAAGAAGAAGTCAAATTCTCACTGTTTGCTGATGATACGATAGTTTACATAAGTGATCCCAAACATTCTACCAAGGAACTTCTAGAACTCATAAACACTTTCAGCAATGTAGCAGGATACAAGATTAACTCAAAAAAAAAATCAGTAGCGCTCCTGTACACAGATGATAAAAGGGCTGAGGAAGAAATCAGAGAATCAACGCCCTTCACAATAGCCACAAATAGCATAAAATATCTTGGAGTAACTCTAACCAAAGAAGTGGAAGACTTGTATGACAAGAACTTTAAATCTTTGAAGAAAGAAATTGAAGAAGACACCAGAAAGTGGAAAGACCTCCCATGCTCTTGGGTAGGCAGAATGAATATAGTAAAAATGGCAATCTTACCGAAAGCAATCTACCAATTCAATGCAATGCCCATCAAAATCCAAGCAAAATTCTTCAAAGAACTCGAAAGAATGGTACTCAACTTCATATGGAAAAGCAAAAAACGCAGGATAGCCAAAACAATCCTGTACAATAAAAAGAACTTCTGGAGGCATCACAATCCCTGACTTCAAACTCTACCTCAGAGCTACAGTACTGAAAACAGCCTGGTACTGGCATAAGAACAGACAGGAGGACCAATGGAACCGAATAGAAGACTGGATATCAATCCACACATCTTCGAACACCTGATCTTTGATAAAGAAGCAAAAAATATCAAATGGAAAAAAGAAAGCATATTTAACAAGTGGTGCTGGCATAACTGGATATCAACATAGAGAAAAATGAAAATAGACCCATATCTATCACCATGCACAAAACACAAGTCCAAATGGATCAAAGACTTCAACATAAAGCCAGCCACACTGAACCTTATAGAGGATAAAGTGGGACGTTCACTTGAATGCATTGGCACAGGGAACCACTTCCTAAATAGAACCCCAGCAGCACAGACACTGAGAGAAACAATTAATAAATGGGACCTCCTGAAACTGAAAAGCTTCTGTAAAGCAAAGGGCACGGTCAACAAGATAAAACGCCAACCTACAGAATGGGAAAAGATCTTCACTATCCCCACATCAGACAGAGGTCTGATGTCAAAAATATACAAAGAACTCAAGAAATTGGATACCAGAAGATCACATAATCCAATAAAAAACGTAGAATACAGACCTAAACAGAGAACTCTCAACAGAGGAATCTAAAATGGCTGAAAGACACTTAAGGAAATGCTCAACATCCTTAGTCATCAGAGAAATGCAAATCAAAACAACTCTGAGATTCCATCTTACACCTGTAAGAATGGCCAAGATCAAAAACACTGATGACAACTTATGCTGGAGAGGCTGTGGGGAAAAGGGAACACTTCTGCATTGCTGGTGGGAATGCAAGCTGGTACAACCCCTTTGGAAGTCAGTGTGGCGAGTTCTCAGAAAATTATGAAACAACCTTCCTCAAGACCCAATAATACTACTTTTGGGCATATATCCAAAGGATGCTCAATCGTGCCACAAGGACATGTGCTCAACTATATTTACAGCAGCATTGTTTGTCATAGCCAGAACCTGGAAACAACTTAAATGCCCCTCGATTGAAGAATGGATAAAAAAAAATGTGGTATATTTACACAATGGAGTACTACACAGAAAAAAAAAAAAGACAGCTTGAATTTTGCAGGAAACTGGATGGAACTAGAAAACATTATTTTGAGTGAAGTAACCCAGACACAGAAAGACAATTATCACATGTACTCACTCAAAGGTGGTTTTTAAACATAAGGCAAAGAAAACCATCTTACAAACCACAATCCCAGAGAACTTAGATAACAATACGGACACTAAGAGACTTCCATAGATATAATCTACATTGGAAGTAGAAAGTATAAAAAGACAACATCTCCTGAGTAAATTGGGAGCATGGGGACCTTGGAGGAGGATTGAAGGGGGGAGGGGAGAGGCAGGGAGGGAAGCAGAGAAAAATGTAGAGCTCAATAAATATCATGGGGGAAAAAAAGGTGTTCTCCACCACTGCCCGGATAGAGTATTCTTACAAGAATAGTTTGGCGCTGGGCAGTGGTGGCGCACGCTTCTAATCCCAGCACTCAGGAGGCAGAGGCAGGCGGATCTCTGTGAGTTCGAGGCCAGCCTGGTCTACAAGAGCTAGTTCCAGGACAGATTATCCAATTGATTTTACGTAAGATTTACCGACAAAGGAAGGAAACAACCCCCCTCGCCGCCCCCCCCCCCCCGCGCGCACCTTCCGTCCCGGTGTCCCACCCCGCAGCTCCTCTGACCTGGGAGGTTCCAGGGCCGCCTCTGGCTGCGGTTCCTGCCACTGTGCTGCTGACTGCTGACTTTCCCAAGCCGCCCCACGACAACTGTGACTCTGCGGAGTTTTCGCGTCACCGGTGACACCCAGGTCTGCACACGAGACTCCCCACGGCGGAGGTCCTGGAGCAAGGACAGGGAGTGGGTCCTCTGCACTGCTGACTTTCGCTCAGCAGTCCACTTCCCGGTCCTTACCCAGGAGGTTTACCCTGTTTTACTTTTTAAATTTAATTAATTTCTTTGTTTTTTGAGACAGGATTTCACCGTGTGGCCCTGGCTCTCCTAGAATGCACATTGTAGATCAGGCTATTCTTGAACTCACAGAGATCCGCCTGCCTCTGCCTCCCAAGTGCTGGGGTTAAAGGCGTGTGCCACTACCGCTTGACTTGCTTTATTTATTTTTAAAGCTCCTTAATTTTTGTTTCTCTTCTTGCTTTTACCTTATTTGTATATTTTTTCTTGGTGATATATTTTTCTTAAATCTTTTGCTCCTTTCTCTCTTTCATCCTCATAGCCTTTGCCTCTTTCTCTTTCCTTCCTTTAGTTTATCCTTGGTTCTTCTTCCCTCTCTCCCTTTCAGGGCCCCTTCCTTGATTTCACTCACTTAGTATCCTTCACTCAAATGAAATTTTAACTGTGTATCTTACGACATACCGTTTTCATTTCTGCGGTCATTGGTTGTGTGGCACTGTACTTCTGTTTAGTTTGGTTTGGTGGTATTACCATTTCATCCATTTGTCTTCTCCTCTCTGCATGGTGCTAGACTGAACCCTTAAGACAAAACTGCTCATTAATAAGATATGCCCACAGATGCCCAAATCGCAGCCGAGAAACACAAGAAACACGAAAAACAAGGTAGCGTGGATCCTCCAAAAGATTATAACTTGTTAGTTATCGGATCCAAAAATATTGAAATGCCAGACAAAGAATTCAAAAATCTTGCTTTGAAAATGAGCAGCAACTTCAGAGAGAGTTCAAACAAGCAGATGGATGAAGTGAGAAGCTTGGCAACGTGAATGAGAAATTCTCTGAAACATGACTGAGACAAAAACCTAAGAATCCATGAGCTGGCCACAACTAAAGGTGACCGATTTTATGAAATTACAGGTGAAATTTCCCCAGATCTAGGGGGAAAGCATTATGTCCAAGAATGAATGCCATTTAGAACCTTTAAATAAACATGCCCAGATTTGAAGCCTGCCAGGTCACATTATAGTTAGGAAATTCACGTCACAAAGAAGAGAAACACCATTAAAGTCACCAATTCACAGAGACAAACCCATCAGGATAACATCAGATCTCTCAGCGGAAACCCTAAAAGCCTGGAAAGACTGGAATGATAGATTTGAAGCTCTGAGAGTAAGTATCTGGTCACCAAGATTAGTTTACATGACAAAGTCTTCTTTCAAAATTAATTTTCCTTCTGAGGAAAGCATTGAATGGCTACTCAGCCAGCGCTGCATGAAACAGCCAAAGGAATCCCACAACATTGGAGAAAGTCACACAATTGAAAACTCAGGGAAGAATAAATTTCATGAAAGAAAGAGATGAATAAATGAGAATCAGGAAAGAAACAAACATATCCAACTCAGCAAGGTGACTAAGGAAGAAAAGGGCAAACAATATTCAAACCAGTGAGAAAAGGTTATGCATCTCAACAGTAATATGGATATAGACACCCTTAGCTCTTCAATTAAAAGACCCAACATAAACCTGGCGGTGGTGGTCTACATCTTTGATCCCAGCACTTGGGAGGCAGAGGCAGCCTGGTCTCTGTGAGTTCAAGGCCAGCCTGGTCTACAGAGCGAGTTCCAGGACAGCCAGGGCTACACAGAGAAACCCTGTCTCAAAAAATAAATGAACAACAGCAACATCAAGATACAGCATAGCTGCTTAGATTTAAAACAAAAAAACAAAAGATCTGAGATTGGAGAGATGGCCCAGCAGTTAAGAGTATTTGCTGCTCTTGTAGAGGACCTAGGTTTAGTTCCCAGCACCCTTATGGCAGCTTACAACCGTCTGTAATTCTAGCCCCAGAGGAATCAGTGCCCTCTTCTGACTCCTGTAGGCACCAGGGACACACATGGTGCCCATACACACACGCAGGGAAAATACTCACATAACATTAAATAAACACAAATTTTTAAGTAATTTTTTTATTGATTTTTACTGAGCTCTACATTTTCTCTGCTCCCCTCCCTGCCTCTTTCTTCCCCTTCACCACCCCCTTCTGTCCCATGCTCCCAGTTTACTCAGGAGATCTTGTCTTTTTCTACTTCCCATGTAGATTAGATCTATGTAAGTCTCTCTAAGTGTTCTCATTGTTGTCTAAGTTCTCTGGGATTGTGATTTGTGGGCTGGTTTTCTTTGCTTTATGTTTAAAAACCACTTATGAGTGAGTACATGTGATAATTGTCTTTCTGTGTTATCTCATTCAAAATGGTGTTTTCTAGCTCCATCCATTTTCCCACAAAATTCAAAATGTCGGGTTTTTTTTCTACTGTGTAGTACTCCATTGTGTAAATGTACCACATTTTCCTTATCCATTCTTCGATCGAGGGGCATTTAGGTTGTTTCCAGGTTCTGGCTATGACAAACAAAGCTGCTATGAACATAGTTGAGCACATGTCCTTGTGGCACGATTGAGCATCTTTTGGATATATACCCAAAAATGGTATTGCTGGGTCTTGAGGAAGGTTGTTTCTAATTTTCTAAGAAATCGCCATGCTGATATCCAAAGGGGCTGTACCAGCTTGCATTCCCTCCAGCAATGCAGGAGTGTTCCCTTTTCCCCACAACCTCTCCAGCATAAGTTGTCATCAGTGTTTTTGATCTTGGCCATTCTTACAGGTGTTAGATGGAATCTCAGAGTTGTTTTGATTTGCATTTCTCTGATGACTAAGGATGTTGAACATTTCCTTAAGAGTCTTTCAGCCATTTTAGATTCCTCTGTTGGCAGGGCGGTGGTGGCGCACGCCTTTATCCCAGCACTCGGGAGGCAGAGGCAGGCGGATCTCTGTGAGTTCGAGGCCAGCCTGGTCTACAAGAGCTAGTTCCAGGACAGGCCCCAAAGCTACAGAGAAACCCTGTCTCGAAAAACCAAAAAAAAAAAAAAAAAAAGATTCCTCTTTTGAGAGTTCTCTGTTTAGGTCTGTACTCTATTTTTTTTTATTGAATTAATTGTTCTTTTGATGACCAATTTTTTTAGAGTTCTTTGTGTATTTTGGAGATCAGACCTCTGTCTGATTGGGGTTAGTAAAGATCTTTTCCTATTCTATAGGCTGTCGTTTTGTGTTATTAACCATGTCCTTTGCTTTACACAAGCTTTTCAGTTTCAGGAGGCCCCATTTATTAATTGTTTCTCTCAGTGTCTGTGCTGCTGGGGTTCTATTTAGGAAGTGGTCTCTTGTACCAATGCATTCAAATGCACTTCCCACTTTCTCTTCTATAAGGTTCAGTGTGGCTGGCTTTATGTTGAGGTCTTTGATCCATTTGGACTTGAGTTTTGTGCATGGTGATAGATATGGATATATTTTCATTCTTCTACATGTTGATATCCAGTTATGCCAGCACCACTTGTTAAATATGCTTTCTTTTTCCATTTGACATTTTTTGCTTCTTTGTCAAAAATTACAAAGTGTTTGTAGGTGTGTAGATTAATATCTGGGTCTTCGATTCGGTTCCATTTGTCCTCCAGTCTGTTTTTACACCAATACCAGGCTGTTTTCAGTACTGTAGCTCTGAGGTAGAGTTTGAAGTCAGGGATTGTGATACCTCCAGAAGTTCCTTTATTGTACAGGATTTTTGGCAAACCTGGGTTTTTTGCTTTTCCATATGAAGTTGATTACTGTTCTTTCAAGGTCTGTGTAGAATTTTGCTGGGCATTGCATTGAATCTGTAGATTGCTTTTGGTAAGAGTGCCATTTTTACTATGTTAATTCTACCTACCCAGGAGCATGGGAGATCTTTCCATTTTATAATGTCTTCTTCAATTTCTTTCTTAAGAGATTTAAAGTTCTTGTCATGCAGGTCTTTCACTTGTTTGGTTAGAGTTACTCCAAGATATTTTATGCTATTTGTGGCTGTTGTGAAGGGTGTTGATTCTCTGATTTCTTTCTCAGCCCATTTATCATCAGTGTAAAGGAGGGCTACTGATTTTTTTTTTTTTAGTTAATCTTGTATCCTGCTATATTACTGAATGTGTTTATGAGTTGGAGAAGTTCCTTGGTAGAATTTTTGGTGTTGTGTATGTAAACTATCATATCATCAGCAAACAGTGAGAATTTGACTTCTTCTTTTCCAGTTTGTATACCGTTGATCTCCTTTTGGTGTCTTATTGCTCTAGCTAGGACCTCAAGAACTATATTGAACAAATATGGAGAGAATGGACAACCTTGTCTTGTTCCTCATTTCAGTGGGATTGCTGTGAGTTTCTCTCCATTTAGTTTGATGTTGTGTGTTGGCTTGCTGTACATTGCCTTTATTATTATTAGGTATGTTCCTTGTATCCCTGCTCTCTCCAAGACCTTTATCATGAAAAGATGTTGTATTTTGTCAAAAGGTTTTAGCATCTAATAAGATGAGCATGTGGTTTTTATTTTTCAGTTTGATTATATGGTGGATTATGTTGACAGATTTTTTTGTATGTTAAACCATCCCTGCATCTGTGGGATGAAGCCGACTTGATCATGGTGGATGATGGTTCTGATGTGTTCTTGGATTCGATTTGCCAGTATTTTTGCATCAATGTTCATGAGTGAGATTGGTCTGTAATTCTCTTTCTTAGTAATGTCCTTATGTGGTTTGGGTATCAGGGTAATTGTAGCCTTATAAAAAGAGTTTCGCAATGTTCCTTCTATTTCTCTTGTGTGGAACAATTTGAGGAATATTGGTATTAGTTCTTCTTTGAAAATCTTGTAAAATTCTGAGCTGAATCCATCTGGTCCTGGGCTTTTTTTGGTTGAGAGACTTTTGATGACTGTTTCTATTTCTTTAGCAGTTATAGGTCTGTTTAATTTGCTTATCTGATCTTGATTCAATTTTGGTTAGTGATATTTATCCAGAAAGCTGTCCATTTCCTTTAAGTTTTCTAATTGTGTGGAGTACAGGTTTTCGAAATATGACCTGATGATTCTCTGTATTTTCTCCTTGTCTGTTATTATGTCCCCCTTTTCATTTCTGATTTTGTTAATTTGGATATTTTCTCTCTGCCTTTTGGTTAGTTTGGATAAAGGTTTCTCTATTTTGTTAATTTTCTCAAGGAACCAACTCTTTGTCTCATTGATTCTTTGTATTGTTTTCTTTGTTTCTATTTTGTTGATTTCAGCTCTCAATTTGATTATTTCCTGCTGTCTAGTTCTCCTGGGTGAGTTTGCTTCTTTTTGTCCTAAAGTTTTCAAATGTTCTGTTAATTCACTAGTGTGGGATTTTTTCAGCTTCTTTATGTAGGCATTTAGTGCTATGAACTTTCCTCTTAACACTGCTTTCATTGTGTCCCATAAATTTGGGTATGTTGTGTGGTCATTTTCATTGAATTTTAGGAAGTCTTTAATTTCTCTCTTTATTTCTTCATCGACCCATGATGATTCAGGAGAGCATTGTTTAATTTCCTTTTGTTTGTGGTCTTTCTAGAATTAGTGTTGCTGTTGAATTCTAGTTTTAAGCCATGGTGATCCAATAAGATACATAGGGTTATTCCAATTGTTTTGTATGTGTTGAGGTTTATTTTGGTACCGAGTATGTGGTCAAGTTTTGAGAAGGTTCCATGAGGTGATGAGAAGAAGGTATATTCTTTTCTGTTTGGATGGAATATTCTATAGATGTCTGTTAAATCCACTTGTGTCATAACATTTGTTAGTTCTCTTATTTCTCTGTTCATTTTTTGTCTGACTGACTTGTCCAGTGGTGAGAGAGGAGTGTTGAAGTCTCCCACTATTAGTGTGTGGGATTTAATGCGTGATTTATTTTACATATGAGGGTGCCCTTGTATTTGCAGCATAAATGTTCAGTATTGAGATTTCCTCTTGATGGATTTCCTGTGACTAATATGAAATGTCCTTCTTTGTCTCTTTTGATTGATTTAGTTTGAAGTCTATTTTATTAGATATTAGGATAGCTACACCAGCTTGTTTCTTAGGTCCATTGATTGGAAAATTTTTTTCCCAACCCTTTACTCTGCGGCGATGTCTGTCTTTGAGGTTGAAGTGTGTTTCTTGCAGCATGTGTTTCTGTGTATCATGTGCAGTACATGTCTGGTGCTCAGAGATGTCATACATGAGCATCAGATCCCCTAGGACTGGAGTTGGAGATAATTGTGAGCTGCCAGTGGCTGCTGGTACCCTGGTCCTCAGGAGGAACAACCAGTGCTCTTAACCTCTGCGCTCTCTCTGTAACCCCAGCTCCTTTTCCTAGAAAACAGCTCCGAAAATCCTTCATGTCTATATAACCATGAGTATCTTTTGTGTGCTGCTAAGGTGACTGGTGACCAGGTCCTAAGAAAGCCTCAGGATAGCATCTGTTCTCCAAAGAGGTCAAAGCATGAACAGGCGACCTTATGCCCCACCTACAACACAGATACCTGATAAAAGACGTGAGTGTGATATAAGAGGTAGAAGGGTTGGTTGATCACTAATAGTCAATTATTTAATCAGTCATGACTACATAATGAAGTCACCCCAAAGGGCAGAGTTTGTATGAACTTTCAGATAGTTGAATGCGTGGAGGATCCTGGAGGGGGGTGGCCTAGAGGGGGAGGTGCAGAAGCTCTCCCACCCACAGCCCTCCCCGTGCCTTTTCCTCTGCCGACTTTCATCTGGCTGTGTGTCTGTTTCCGTTATCATATCCTTTATTAATGGCCAATAAAGTAATAAAGATAGAGTGTTTTCCCAAGTTCTGCTCCAGCAATTTAATCAAAGAGGAGAGGTCGGTGCGATACCAGCTGTACCCACAGGCCAGAAGTTGAACTCAGCCTGGATTTGCACTGGGCATATGAAGTGGGGGGGAGGAGGTAGCTTCACCAACCAAGCTTTCAAATTCTGAGCTCGATGCCCTCGCTAGGTAGTGTCAGAACCGAATCAAAATAGAGCGCAACCACTGGGTCCACTGGAGAACTGACTGGTTAAATGTGGGGGAAGCCCCATACGTGATTTCAGAAGCTAGGGGTAAAGTGTTCTGTGTTGACCACGAGAGAAGAGGAAAGACGCTGGGTCCCCTGGGGTATGTGTGTGATGTGTCTTCTCACATCTTAAAGATGGCGACATTAATAAATGGTAACAACGCCAGCTGATAATTCCTCAGCTACAGAAAATACCTAAAACGAAGAATTTTCAAATCCTGTTTGGCCTGCTCAGCCTCCCCTCTGACATGGTTTCGAGATGCTCTGGGGGCTGTGGAAGTGGCCTGAACAGAGCCACTGCCTCCCACAGTCACATCTTTGTGTACATTTCCCCCAACGTCTTCCAACTTTTTTGGCACTGCCCGTGCCTCTCGTAAGTGATGACCAACAACACGCTTTAGTCCTTGATTCTTTCACTTCGAGACTTCTTCAACACTGCAGTCAGTCTGCGATGAGCCACAATGAGCTTCACAGGGAAACAGGTTCCTGCTCTCTGCTTCTCAGCTCTCTTCTCCAAAACCATTTTTCATTCCTGTTTTAATTTAATTTAGAATTTCCCCTCTTCCTCCTACCCTCCTTCCCTCCCTCCCCATACTTTAAAATTATATATTTTCATCAAGATGGGCCTAAGGGTGTGTAGTTAGTTGTTTTTTACTCTTTACTCTTTGAGGGGCCTGCTACCCAGCTTTCAAATAAATACATGGAGGCTTATTCTTTCTTATAAACGCCCAGCCTTAACTTGGCTTATTTCGGGCCAACTTTTCTTAACTTAATCATCCCACCTACCTTTTGCCTCTTGACTTTTATCTTTCTCTATACCTTTCTTTACTTCTTTCTCCATGGCTTGTTGTGTAACTGGGTAGCTGCCCCTGATGTCCTCCTCTCCTCCTTTTTCTCCTCCTCCCTCTTCTCTCTGCCTGCCAGCCCCGCCTATCCTTTCTCCTGCCTCGCTATTGGCCATTCAGCTGTCTATTAGATCCATCAGGTGTTTTAGACAGGCAAAGTAACACAGCATCACAGAGTTAAACAAATGCAATATAAAAGAATATAGCACATCTTTGCATCATTAAACAAATATTCTACAGCATAAAATGTAATATGTCTTTAGCTAATATTCTACAACAGGTATGTGTATGTGCATGTGAAGTTTTTGACAGAATCTTTAATCTGTAGACAAACCAGATCATCTTTCTAATGTTTATGTTAATTTTTAAATTTTCTGTTCTTCCTTTGCTTTTCTTCTAGAGCTCACATCAGGAACCATGTGCTGCTGGCTTCCCCTTTCATCTTCTCATGGTTGAAGCTGTTATCCTTTCCTACTGGGCTTAGACAAAGCCTCTGCTTGCTCTCTCGGGCTGTTGCTCTGTTGCTCAGACACGCCTGGGCTGCCAGCCAGGTCTCACCGTGACTAGCTGTACAATCTAGGGGAGTTGTTTAGCATGATCATGTTTCAGTTTTGTCATCTGGAAAACACAGGGGATAGCAATACATTTTTTGAAGATTATTGTGAAATGAAAACGAGACAATCATTGTCAAGCATTGGAAACAGAACATGGAAGGTGTTCAGAGATGTTCTGATTGTTTGTACTTGATTGTTCCATGCTCCTGTTGTTCTTTTTAACTTCCCTTATTTTTGTCGTGTGGAAGATTAAACCCAAGGGCTGTGCATGCTACAAAGGTGCTCAACCACTGGACGCTACAGGACCCCTGAGCTTTATTTTAACAACTATGTTTCACGTTTGATTGCTTCTTTCCGCAGCAGCCTACTCTTGTTGGGTTAGCGGCATCACTCTTACATCTCTCTGAGGACCGAGTAGTTAAGCTAACTTGTAAATGACCTACTCTTCTCTGTATTAAATATAAAAACTGAAGGTGGAAAGATGGCTGTCTGCCTTGCAAGCGTGGGGACCTGAGGTTGATGGAGGTAGTAGGGACAGATGGATCCCTGGTGCTTGGTGAACAGCCAGGCCAGCCAAATCTGTCCAGATTCTGTGACAGACCCCATCACAAAAGATGAGGAAGAGTGAAGAAGATGCCCCACCTTGATTCTGACATGCAGACATGTATAAACAAAACATATAAAAAGCAAAGCTCTAAGTCCTAGGGGAAAAAAACTATAAAGAAAACCTATATGACCCTAAGTTGGGTGGTGATGTCCTGTGCTTCACACACGAAGCAAACTATTCAGGGAAGACTGAGCAAGGACAAGTTAAGCAGCAGCAGAATATACAACTTCTGCTGTTTGCAATATCCTGTCTCCACAATGTGGGCAAGCCACCCACAGGATTTACAATCTAGGTATTACGACAAAGGACTCAGGGCCATGTACAATCTTCTAGAGGTTACTGTGCAGATATGATGACTCTAAGATACAGCAAATATTTTAATGCTGTGCAAATGAATTGTATCAGCACTAACGCACTCCTGGCATTAGTGCACGACAGATGCTCAGAACCATCAGTTATCAGGAAGTTGAAGGTGAGTAACGCTGTGAAATCTCAGGTCACATCTATTAACAGCCAAAATTAAATGGCGACAACACCAGGTATCGAGAGAGTCCAGACCAGGAACATCTCCACCCGTTGTTGGGAGAGGGCTAAGGACTGCACTTGTTTCAGAAAACTGCTCAGAGGTTGCATGCAAAGTAGTGTGACCTGTCAGGGATACTGAAGAGGCGGGAAAACAGACCTGAACCAGGACCCACATAAGAACTGAGAACTGCAATGCTCCAGGTAGATCTGTGCACAGCACTCAGCAATAAGCAGAATAAACACCTGGTACCACTAAGAACAAAGCAGGCTCTCCTAGTGCCGCATGGGGCAGCAATAGGAGCCAAACAGCAAAACATATGTGGCAAACGGTCCAATGTAGATAATGTTGAGAACAGATAAAGTTCATCTATAATTACAGAAGCCATCTTAGGTGAAGAAGTATGTTGCATGGCCAAGGGAAATTTCTAGATGTTGTAAATGTCTGGATCTTGATCAGGTAGTAATTACGTCAGTGTAGGCGTTTGTCAAATGATGTACTTGGAAGGTGCGTCATATGAGGCTGATTAGGAACAGTGGTATTTATGGTATTAGTGGAATAGAGATAATGCATAAGCAGAGTGTGCACATGTGGGTGTGTAGGCGCATGCACACAAGTGCGCATGCATTCGCACAAGTGCCATGACTCATGTATCAGTCCTCTCTTCCTACCTTGTTTGAGACCGGTTTTTGCTGCTTTGCTTTGCCACTGCATCCATTGGGCTAGCTGGCTTGCAAGCTGCCCGGGACGCACTTGTCTCAGCCACTCACCTCTCCATAGGAGCTCTGGGATTACAGACATGGAATAGTCTGCCTGGCCTTCGATGGGTGGGGGGATCTGAACACTGGACCTCACATTTGCACAGCAAGTGATTTACCCTCTGAGCCATCTCCCCAGTCTATAAATGGATGTTTGCTTATTCATTTGTCTTATGAAAATATAATTGCAGGGCTGGAGAGGTGGCTTTGTGGTTAAGAGGACTTTTTCTTACAAAAGAGATTTAGGAAAAAAGTGGCTTTAGAATTGTGATTTTTCTGCATGTCATGGCTTACTGTATTGAGACTTTCTGGTTTTGTTCATTGACTTTGAATACTGTGACTCTCCCAAAATTAAATACTAGAAGTGATAATTAGACAATTCCTTGGGATTTTCTAATACATGCATTTTTAAAAAATTTTTAATATTTTATGTGTATGAGTATTTTGCTTTCATGTACATATATGTATCCTGGTGCCTGCAGAGGTCTGAAGAGGGCATTAGACCCCCTGGATATGGAGTCACAGACTGTTGTGAGCCACCATGTGGGTGGTGGGTGCTGGGAACAAAATCTCAGGCCTTTGTAGAACAGCAAGGACTCTTCACTGCTGTGCTGGCTCTCCAGCCCCCCGTCCTTCCCCTTTGAAGAGAGTTTCACATCTCAGTTCGTTCCCTTTGTATTTCTTTTTCCTTGCTATGTTGGATAAGACTTCTAGAGCAGTACTGGTCAATTTGGTAAGAGAAGATAGCCTCCCTCTGCTCCTTTTTTAGGTGGGGAATACTCAGGGTTCCATTACTAACCATGAGCTCAGCCATAGATGTGTGTGTGCTCACACATGTGGTATGTGTGTATGTGTGCACAGGTGTGTATTACATATGAAAATTAGAAGGCATCTGATGTCTTCGTCTGTCATTCTCCAGGTTAGTTTTTGACTCGCTAACCTGGAGCTCACAGATTCAGCAAGACTAGCTGACCAGAGAGCTGTAAGGATCCTTCTGCTATCCCCTCCACAGTGCGAGAGTTACAGACACACTCCACCACGCGGGCTTCAAAAAACTGGGCTGCTGGGGGAGACCGATCTCACCAAGAGATTTGGCCATTTCACCTAATATCACATTGATGGGTGTAAAAACGTTATGTGATAGACTTTCATTAGATTGTTTTCACTGTCTGCAGTATCTGCAGATGTTACATTTTGCATTTTGATTGAGAAGATAGCCCAGGTGAAGGCTTTGATCCATGGGACTCACACAAGAGCCTTCAAAAGGAGAGAGCCAACTCTGCAAAGTTGTCCTCTGACCCCCACATGTGCATGATGGCACTCACATACCCCTCCGCTCTCTCTCAATATAATAAAGAATAAAACTTAGATGTTTAAATTTCCTCTCCCTTTTCTCAATTAGCCTTTCTATATATCAATTTTATTAATTTTATAAAACAGATTTGGCTTGGATTTCCCATTATTGTTCTGACTTCTGCCCCTTGGGATTTCCTTTGTTCTAGTGCCTTTAGATTCAAGCCACTTGTCTAAGTTAGAAACTAAGAAGGGATGCACAACCCACCTGATGCCACACGGTTCAGGTGGGTGCTAGCTACCCACAGGCTAACCTGCGTCCTCGAGGCCTGGGCTGTTGAGAAGACATCCACAGGCTAGCCAGCACCTTGGGTACCATGATGATGAGCAAATATGTGATGGGGAAATGGGAGAGAAAGAGAAGCAGAATGGTTCGCATGCTGGGGAAAGAGTCAGAAGGGAAGAAGTGAGTAAGGAGAAGAGCACACTAATGTTGGCAGCCTGCTTGCCACCCAGGGCCATGGTAATGTCTCAGCCCTGGACTGCTGCCAAGGGCCATATCTGGGTCCATGGTTTTGTCACAGCCAGTGTCTATACTGACAATCATGGCCCACCATGTTGCCTCCAAAGGCCATAAGGATACCCAGAGTCTGATCTGCTACCTGTGGTCAGGTAGGTGTCTGATGGCTATGCTACTGCAGGAACCATACCGATCTGTGTGGCCTGTGCTGCTGCCCAGTGCCATGGTGATGTCCAGGCCAGAGCTGAAGCTGTGGGCTATGTATGGGTCTGTGGCCCTACAGCAGCCAGGGTCTGAGTTGATGTCCATGGCTCCTGTTTCCACTGAGGGCTATGTTGACGCCTGTGTTCTGGTCAGCCACCCAAGACTATGTTGGTGTTCAAGGGCCAGGCTGCAGCTGGAGCCATACAGATCTGGTGGTCCTGCCCCGCTACCTGGTGCCATGGTGAAGTCTAGGCCAGAGCTCCTTCCAAGGTCCATGGTCCTGCTGCATCTGGGGTCTGTGCTGATGTCTGTAGCCATATTACCACAGGCGGACATAGGAACCATGCATGATTAAATCAGAGGGCCGTGATGAGCCAGCCCTGACCTTCACTGGCCCTGGACCTTCATGGATAAGGTCCTTCCCCCACACACACTTGAGAGAGATGGCCCCACTCCTCACCACAGGTGTGGGAAAGCTGTCCTGGATGGCAGGAGTGTGGGAGAGCTGGCTCCAACCCTTGCCTGAGTGGGGTGGCCCAAGTGGCCCAGACTGACCAGCTCAGCTGCTACCATCTATGACCAGCTGGAACGCGTGAAGGGACTGGTCCTGTGGAATGAGACAGGATCTCCTTGACTCAGGGTGGCCGCAGGATATCCGAAAGAAGTGCAGAGACAGGAAAGACAGACTTTTGTTTGTATGTTTTTAAACTTTTAAAAAAATTGTCCTTGTTGGGGACATTGCAAGGATGAGGGGCGGTGGATGTGGGAATACTGAGAGGGGATCAGGACTGGGGTACATGATTTGATGGCCCCAAAGAACCAATAAAGAGATTATGTTAAAATATAAAAAATAGAAATTACGATGGTTATTTTAAAGATTCCCTTCTCTAGTGCAGTCATAGGAAGTTGTGCATTCCCTCTAATTATTGCCTGTTTGGCTGTGCAGCCAGCCAGCTTCACCGTGCAGCATTGTGAGTGTCTTTATGTTTGAAACATTTTCCAGGTTTTTTTTTTGTTGGTTTGTTTTTTTTATCTTTTCTTTGACTCTTATTTAACAGGATATTATTTAAGTTTCAAATATTTAGTTATTTCGCAGATGTCTTACTGTTATTAATTCTAATATAGTTTTATGGTCAACAAACATAATTAGTAATTAAACATTTTATTGGGACTTACGGCTCATCAAATGTGGCTCATCTTGATGAATGTCCTATATGTGTTTGAAGAATGTGCAGGTCCTAGTAGAACATCTTAGTGTTTTGTAGTTAGATTAATTCATCATCATCAAATTTACAAACTGATTTTGCTCTAGTGGACAGCTGAGTTCCTCTGTGACCACTTTGGAGTTGTGTTTGCTTCAATAGGGTGAGTGAGAGTCCACAGTATTTCTCAGTACCCTCTAATTGGCTAGGACTCAGTCACAATCCAGCTCCCCTGTGGCATTTGCCAGTATTGCTTTTAGGCTTTCGTAGGGCTGGTCTAGAGTTAGTCTTATTATAAAACCTGGCACTGATCCCTAGGACAACCTTCTGCTATCTCGGCTGGGTCTGTGGATGCTCCTGCAGCATCTTTGAGGTTTGCCAACCTGGATATTGCTATCATCCATTTTCCAATGTTTCTTTCTTTAACTCAAGCATCTCTGGCCCATCCTCAACCCTCTGGTATCGACTCTCTGCTCAATCTGCCAGCCTTTTCCTTATGTAGGTGTAACCCAGTCCAGAGTCTCCCACAAGGCTTTCTGGAGCCACCCATCTACATGGCTGGCTCTTTGGTGCTGGGGATCTTTCCTGGATCATTCAGTTGCTTCAGTGGTCTTGAGTCAGATTCCTGCCTGCTTGGTTAAGTGAAACTGCTATACCCAACTTGAGCTACAGCTCATTGTGCAGTCGACGAGACACTGTCCCCAAGAAAAAGCTAGCACTGCTCAGGCCCCTCCCTTACAGTTTCTCTCTCCCGTAGCAAACTGAAGCCTTTTAGAGTCTTACTCCATTGTCTGAAAATAATGCTATAATTGTTATGGAAGGAGGATTAGTTTGATATTATTTATTCTGAAAGAGCAGAGGTCTGTCATCCTTTAAAAAAAACTTAAAGTAGGGTTTTGGCAAAAAGGTTTATTTTTATTAGTTTTAATTATATGTAGGTATGTGTATCTGTATGTTGGAATGTGCATGTGAGTGAAGGTGCCCATGTAGGACAGAGGGATCAGGTTCTCTGGAGCTGGAGTTATAGACTACTGTGAGCCACCTGATGTAGGTACTGGGGTCCGAACCTGGGTCCTCCAGAAGAACAGCAAGTACTCTTAGCTAAAGAAACATCTCTCCAGACTCTACATGTTTTCATAACATCATGGTAGGCAGAACCCTAAGATGACTCAATAATCCTTAACCTTATATAATGTCCTTGAGTAGGAACAAAACCAGTGATGAGATCCCATGCCTGGGATTATTCTAAATTTTGTAGAAAACAAGATTTCATGTCTGTGATTAGGATCCCAGGTCAACGAACCTAATAAAGGTGCCTGTTAAGAGGGACAGAACTTTCCCTGAAGAAAGGCATGAAACAGGGTTTCCGTGTTGGGACGATCGCCTCTGTGGGACAGAGAAGGCATGCATGCAGCAAAGAGTCAGAGACCAGGAGGAGCTGAGAGCAACCCTCAACAGACAGACAGACAGACAAGGGCAATCTCAGTCCACAGTCACAAAGGACTGAACGCACTTGACAACCTAAACAGACAGGGAGTGAATTCTTCCCCCAGACTCATAGGAGGAAACACAGCTTGCTGATGCCTGATTTGAGCTTGATCAGAAGACCCAGCTAACGGATGCCTGACCTTCTGGTCTGGGAGCTGGAGGAGGGTGAAAGGGTTTACTTTAAACCTCTGCGATTTGTGGCTCTTAGTGTGCGGGAACAGAAAACTAGGTGATTCACACTGGATTGTGGTCCCTGGATCATACCACAGGGTTCAGGGAAAGACAGACGCGTGGGAAGACAGATGACTGGAACAGCAAGGGTTCACTCTCTTCTTTTGCATAAATGAATTTACATTCCGAAAGAAAACAAACTGTGGAGAAAGAAGACCGGGGAGTTTCGGCAAGAAAACAGCCTCTGCATAGCTCAGCGTGGTGTCCTGTGGGGAGGAATTAATGAGGCTTTCCTGAGAGCCAGAACAGAACCTGGGAAAATGACAGATGAGCAGTTTGGTGTTTTGTTTTATTCCATTTTGTTTTCCTAACAGTTCTGGGGATGGAATGCAGGGCCCTGCACCGTCTAAGCAAACAGTGTGCTGCTGAGCTACAGCACCAGCCCCTGGAGGAAAGATCATTGGATTCAGAGCAGAGCAGTTGTTGGCTTGTCCCACTTCCTATGGCAGGAGACGCCAGGGGAGCATTTCCATGGCTACCTCAGATATCCATATGTTACTCAGACTTGGAACTTCACAAGTCCCAGAAGGGCTGAGTGTTTGTCAAATATTTGGTCACCCAGTACATGGCTCACAGTCCCTCTGGGGAAGGCCTGGAAGAAAATTCGTGGTCCATTGATGATAGTTTGGAAGGACTGGATCTCCCTCAGATCTTAGTCAGTCTCCACTAAGAGAGCCACTCAGAGAGCTGAAGGAAAACACCACAAAGCCAGAGTCTTTGTAAGGATCAGCCTTCTTTCCTATTTCATCCCCCACCATCAGGATCCCTTCTCGGTGTCAGCACCCCACCTCTGTCTGTCCTCTTCTCCAGCAGTGCAGCCATCAGGAAATGCAAACCTGCATCTCCATCCATTCCCTCCTGCCCTTGATTCCCTCCACATCAGGCAGGTACAGCAGAGACTTTTCACGTGCTGGTGTTCCCTCCTTCCCTCTCCCTTCTCTCTTTTCTTCCTCCCTTTCTTCCTCCCTCTCTCCTTCCATTTCTTCTTCCCTCCCTTCCTTTTATTTATCCTTTGACAACTTTGTACATAGATAATAAATCTTAGTCACCTTGCCCCAATACTCTCTCATCTCTGTGCCACCTCCCATGGAAACCCTTTCTTCGTAAGCAGGGCCCCTCCTACTTCCCTGTCACTTTTGTTTGCAACCCACTGAGTTTGAGTGGGGTTGTTTGTTTGCATGAACCTGAGTAGGGATTTAATTACTGGATAAAAACCAACTTTTCAGTGGCTCTCACTCTGAAGAAAAATACACCGTCTTTCCCAGCAACTGTTAATTGCTGCAGGTATTCTATGCCTGCAATGGCCATGTCTTATCCAGAAGATGACCTTTTGTAGCATATCTCAACAGCTTCTAGCCCTTACACTCTTTCCACCCACTCTTCTGTGCTGTTCCCTGGGCCCCCACCCCCCTTCGGCAATTCCCTAAGCCTTAGGCGTGGTATGTTTTGTAGATATTCTGGCTAGGACTGGGCTCCACAGCTCAGCAGTAGTGTATTTCTTAATGTTGTGGTGAAGAGAATGTTTCTGGACCTTTCTCAGTCGGAACCAAAGAAACAAAATCAGAAATGGTGATAAGGAGACTTGATGAGAACCATGGACTATGCGAGAGGGGCCACTGAAGTGATGGAAGGTTTTGGCTACTGCGGGGCAGTGCTGGATCCACGAGGGTGAAGTATCAGGATGGATCCTGGGGAAGAAGGGATTGCATGGATTAGACATGTCAAGTAGCATTGAGGTCAGAGCAATCAGGCTCAAGTGTGTGTTGAATGCCCAGAGAATGCTGAGCTAAGGGAGGTATCAAGAGAAGAAAATGTCTGGTTGGAACCACAGGCCTGAGGCCCAGAACCGTGGGCTGCATCAGCCACACATGGCTGCTCATTTCCCCAGCTAGAGCTCACAAGCCCCAGCCATGCTGTGTTTCCACGGGGGTGGGGGTTAGTTCTTCCTCCTCCTCCTCCTCCTCTTCTTCTTCTTCTCCTCCTCCTCCTCCTCCTTCTCCTTCTTTTTAAGATGAATAAAATCTTTATTTAAAAAGATATTTAACTTGATTGACTCAGACATTTAATGATGCACAAATTTATCAAACCATTGTATTATATAATACCCTACTAGTAGGTACAGTTAAAAATTGGTTTACAAATTAGTTTGAAAAAATAAGTTAAGCAAAGGGAAAAAACAGATTGGGCTAAGAGAAACCAGCACTTTTGTTGTAAGTACATGTTGTACAGCAAATCAATCTCTATTACCTTTATATTTTGTTATTTTGTTACAGAGTCACTGAACAAACTAAGATGGCATGTTTTTATTTTACCTAGATGAAATAAAACCTTGTTTTAAATGATGAGGCAATTCTTCTTTTAGGCTTCTGTTATTCTGTGAGACTTTTCTTACCACATTTTCTGGTTGGATTGGCATGTGAGTCTTGAGTAGACAGGGCTGAACTTTGCACTGAACACAGTAAAAAGATCTGCCATGTTCAGACAGTGATGATCCCCTTTGACAGACGCTGTATGAAGCAGTGCTTTTAGACAGTTTCTAAACATTTAGTCTCTGTCTTGGTAGAGGGGAGTCTGGACAAGAAACCCAAAGGCAATCTTTCTCAGCCACGAGATGATCTGGGTCAGCTGCATGACTGAACAAGGAAGCCAACCAAAAGAGTGACAGGTGGCTATCATCACAATACCGGCCTTATTTAATTTTCCTAGGCTGGCCACAAGGCCTTGGGAACTGTGACATTTTCTTGTGTTGTATTCTGATAATAAGTTTTCCTTTCAGATTATATGGGTTCTTAGGGGTTTGGCATTTGTAAGTCACTGTTGTGTGTTTGTTTTCACTAATTCCCAAACAATATTTATTTGTAAGACAAACGTTGTACTTTGATATAGAAGGAGCTTTTCGATTGAAAATAGTTTCTTTGAGAATATAATATATCCTGATGACAGTTTTCCCTCCTTCTACTCCTCCCGGTTCCTCTCCACCTCCCCTCCCCTCTGAATCCACTCCCTTTCTGTCTCTCATTAGAAAAGGACAAGTTTCTAAGAGAAACCAACCAAACATGACAAAATAAAATTTAAGATGAAGCAAAAACTTTCATATTGCGGTTGGACATGGCTGACATGGCAACCCAGCAGGAGCAAAAGAGTCAGAGACCCACCTGTTCTCATGGTTTGGAGTCCCATAAAACTACTAAGCCAGTAGCTATAATATGTACTCAGAGGACCTGGTGCAGACCCACGTAGGCCCCGTGCTTGCTGCTTCCGTCTCTGTGAGCTCCTTGCTTAGCTCATTTGGAGGGCCGTATTCTTGTGGTGTCCTCCATTGCCTCTGGCTCTTACAGTCTTTCTGCCTCCTCTTCCACAGGATTCCCTGAGCTCTGATGGGAGGAATTTGATGGTGACCTCCAGTTTAGACTCTCTGCATCACATCTGGCTGTGGGTCTCTGCATCTGTTCCCATCTGCTGCCTGAGGGAAAATCTCTGATGATGACTGGGAAAGGCACTGATCTATGAGTATAATAAAATATCATTAAGAAATCTGCCCCCCTCGGTCTCTAGGCTATCTAGAATCTGGTTATCAGTGAAGTGGGCCTTGAGTCACATCAGACATTGGTTGGCTGCTCTCACAAGCTCTGTGTCTCCATTGCCCTAGCGTATTTTGCAGGAAGGACAGATTGTAGGGCAAAGGTTTGGTGA
Organism: Ondatra zibethicus; assembly: GCA_004026605.1. Taxonomy (NCBI): domain Eukaryota; kingdom Metazoa; phylum Chordata; class Mammalia; order Rodentia; family Cricetidae; genus Ondatra; species Ondatra zibethicus. Next base: position 218,620 of record PVIU01000775.1, on the reverse strand, counting down.
CTGGGTTGGTGTCCATGTTTCTATTTGGGTAGCTTGCAGAGTACCTTCTTAACTAAAGAGACTAGAATGTCGGGGTGAAGGCTCTATGTGGGCACCAGCTCAGCTTCTCCATGTTCAATGAGTTGTGTGGATGTTGTCCTGGCAATGGGGCCCCCGCTGTCGGTTGGTGTCTGTGCATCTGGGTTTGGGGTGATTATAGGTCTAGGTGCTGATTTCTGGGTTTGTCTTTGTTGAATGGGTATTTTGTTCCTTGGTTTCTTTTTTTTGTTTGTTTGTTTGGTTTTGTTTTTTTTTTTGTTGTTGTTTTTTTGTTTTTCGAGACAGGGTTTCTCTGTAGCTTTGGAGCCTGTCCTGGAACTAGCTCTTGTAGACCAGGCTGGCCTCAAACTTACAAAGATCTGCCTGCCTCTGCCTCCCAAGTGCTGGGATTAAAGGCGTGTGCCACCACCACCCGGCTTCATTCCTTGATTTCTGTTTCCTCTCTGGACTTTCAGTGTTATGGTTGTGTGTTGCCTGGTTTACTACCTGCTCAACTGGTGTGTTCACAGGGAGTGTGTGCTGGTGTTGGCGACCGGGATGCAGTGATGAATGGGGGAGGGCTGGGGAGAGGATGCTTTGTGGGATCCATAGGACATCTGGTGGGAGGGAGGCTACAACTGGTGTTCTGTTGCAGCGCTGGGGAGTTCGAGGGAACAGAAAGCAACTCTTCCTCTCTTCTATTAAGTCACTTGAGTTTGACCTGGTTCAAGTGTATTTCTCCCTCATCACAACTAAAATCCTAGCTGTTACAACCTGTCAAAAACTGGGGGTTCTACAGTCACACCCACCCGGGATTCAGCTCTACCCTTTCCCTATGAGAAGGAACTAGATTACCTACCTCCAAGTTATTCTCTGGCTAGGACATCCTGTAACTCTGCTTTCCTTTAAACTAGTTTGCTTATAGAAGCACATACCCTAAAGCAGCCAATTGTACAGCCTCTCTCTACCTTCTCCTGCATTCTTAGGGCTATTTCAGATAAGAGATTCTCGGGTTGCTACACTCATAAACACTGGCCCAATTCTGAGGCCATCTGTTTCCTGGCCAAATGTTTGCCCATGTGGTGTGTACATAAAGGGAGGATACAGGCAACAAACGTGTGTTTTATAAACGGTGCTGTCATAAAGAGAACACAGAAGACGCAAGACTTTGTAATAACGCCATAAGACGGATTAGCTGTAAGCCTAACCCAGTAAAGGATGACAATAAATCCTTATCTAAAAGCTGCTTCAAAGCTTGGCGTGGTGGCGCATGCCTGGAGTCCTAGTCAGTCAGAAGACTAAGGCAGAAGAATTCCTTAAGCCCAGGAGTTTGAGACTAGCCTGAGCAACATAGTGAGACTGATGAGATCTTCTGAGGTAAGGACACTTGCAGCCACATCTGATGGCCTGAGTTCGATCCCCACAGCCCACCTGGTGGAAGGAGAGAAGTGACCCCTGCAAGCAGATCACATGCTGCACCAATTCATACACACACACACTCAGAGGGAAGCAATGGTTGCTTTCTGAAAAGGAGAGATATCATCATTCTAAGAGACAAGTGGATATGTTAAAATACATATATTTGACTCCACACCTTGGTCTCAAGTTTGATGCCTACTTTCTTCTTTATGGCATTATCTCTCCATTTCTAACTATTAACTCTGAGCAGGGCTTGTGGTCTCCAGATATGATATTTGGTTTGGCTGCCATAGCTTCAAAGGTAAAGACAGAAGGATTTGTTTGCTGCTAAGGCAAAGGTGTCATGATTCACCAACCAAGCACATCTCCTTGTCCCTGTGGGTAACCGCTAGGGCCTACTATGCCTTAAGCGCCCTGTGTGGTATCATAGCATCTCTCTCGTTCCTTACACAGTTCAGATCCTTTCAGAATCCTAAGGTTGTGGTAGTGGTGGTAGGGGGAGGGTCTCCATATCACATGCCCATGTTTCTAAATTCACTGACCTCTCCAGTATGAAAAAAATGCACACATGCAGAAAGGCCCTTTGGAAACATCAAAAACACCTCTTCCTTCATACAACAGTGGTGGGAGCATACAATGCTATGCCTACTTTGAGAAAATACAGGACTGATTTTTATAAAAAACAAACTACTATCCTTTGTATGACCCCTCGATTCCAAAGTATTAATCCAACAGAAATGAAAACAAATGTCCACAGAATAATTTGTACACAATTGGAAAACCTTCAAGTATTTCTCAATGGGAGGATGGGCTAATAATCTATGATATAGTTGTTCAGTGGGGTAAAAAGTAGCAACACCTGGTACATAAAGGAACACTGGGGTAAGGCGAGGGCTCAGCTCCTGCTACACAAGTAGCATTGGAGTGAGCAGATGTCTCAGCAGTTAAAAGCACTTACTGTTCTTGCAAAGGACTCAAGTATATTTTCCACCATGTCGGGCAGCTCACCACCTGTAACTGAAGTTGCGGTGGAATCCAACACCACACACACACACACACACACACACACACACACACACACACACACACACACACCCCACACACACCCCACACACACGGGAGTAGCTCTTAGAAACCGAAACCATTTTTATTTGCTCTGGGTGACCCTCAAGTGAACTGAGCTGTGCTTTCTCCTTAACATACTCTTTATTTACATTGACAGAATTCCTGGACTAAAATAAAATTACAGTGAAAACTCAGAAGGGCAGTTGCTATGGTGATGTACTGTATCTTCACAATACCTGGCCCACGGGCATTTATGCATTTGTCGAGTCTCAACTAGTGAATACGAAAGATTTATGCACTTCATTGTGTGTGAAGTTTGCCTCAAAAAGCCTAGAAATCATGGCTTGGTAGAACATGAGAATGCTGGAGTATTTAGAAGGAACAGTGCATCAGTTCTTAGTATGTCTATAACTTATTTTTGAAACACATCAACAAACTCAATTGGATTGCTGGATGGATTGGCAGATGGCTCACTGCCAACTGTGACAAACAAGGAGAGTCAGGGTTTGGGTATGCAGATAAATCCACCCCACTTTTGGAAGTCTTCAGTTTTCCTTTGGCTTTGGAAAAGGCAGGTAACAAGGAGACACCACAAACATCTGGAGAGCCTACATCATTGTCGTTTGCATCATCTACCAACCACATCAGGGAATTTTCACTGGAACAACTCAGCCAGAATAAAACCATCCTTGGTAATTGATTTGCAAATGAATGGCCTAAGTTAGTGAGACCTTTTCTGGCCTCCATCTCTGTCACCAGGATGGGGCAGGACAGAAGCATCAGTGGTGTTACCCAAATCACAGTTCCCGATTTTTACATAAAATTGCTCTAACCCACATGGACCACTCCTTGAAAGATAGTTCTGGGTGTTTCGGGGTGTCTCTGAAGCTGGGCGTGGTGGTCCGTACCTTTAATCTTCGTGCTTGGGATACCAATACAGGAAAAGTGGAGGTGCGAGGCCCTCAGGACTCCCCAGAAAGACTTTGCCTTGGAGTGTGGGGTGTAGGGGTGTGTGTGTGTGGTGCCACGCGTGATTCTAGGAAAGTTCATTTGTAAATACATCGCTCCTCACCCTCTTGCCCTAGTGTATTCAGTAAACACAGATCAAACCTTTTCCACACGACAGGTGTTGGGACTGAAGGAGCTTCCCTGTCCTTGGGCTACCAATGCCAGCGCTCTGCTCCTGCTACCACGTCCTTGTGGAGGCCTTTACTCAGGTTTGACTTTCCAGCTCTGCATAAGCACACCCTCCAGGACAGCATAAGTCTACAGGAGCTATGACACTGGCAGATATATAGGACCCCCTCACAAAAGACCACACTTCTGCAGCCTCTGATCAAGGACCATAGCTGCCGCTGCTGGGAAGTCATGCCCCAGGAACCCCTCCTTCAGCCTGGCCCTCTCCTTCCCTGTTCTAGCTTCCACCCCCAGCACTACATAAAGCAGGTGAATGGTTACTGAGCTTGGAGTCCCAGCACTGCGTGGGGGTGAGGGGGGCCGGTGAGGAAGGAAGATCAGGAGTCCAAGGACATCATTCACTATTTAATGAGTTCCAGGCCAGCCTGGGATACATGAGACAAACCAAAAAAGTCTATTCATGGGTTGACCTTTCCTTTTAATATTTAGACATGTATGAAAGCAAAGAAAAAAATCCTATAAATCCATCTCTCAAAATAAATGGCTGATGTTCATTTCCCATTTTAAAAGAAAATTTATCTACTATTTATTCAAGAGATAAGACATGTTTTGAACTTCAAAATTAAAAGAACTGGGAGCACTGAAGGACATAAATATCTCCCAGACTTGAAGGCAAGTGATAACAATCTCTTTCTTATCTTCACCGCTTGTCTTGAAGAAGCTAGGGATCAGAACAAACTGGATGCTTTAGTGGGGATCGGGGGGAAAAGGTTTGCTCATAAATCAGAGGGCGGTGAAGGTACTGAAGGCTTACAGTTTACCCGAACCTTTCTGTTACTCCAAATATAACCTCTGCATAGAAATTGCCTTCTTGTTCCATCCAAGCAGGGCTTTGACGAGACTCTAGGGAGTAAAGCTCTTTCACTCTGTCCCCAGCTTGTGTGGGCGCAAAAGGAAACATGATGCTTCCGAAAGCATCTGCTTATTAAAAACCTAATATTTAGACAGTCATCGAGAAAGTATTAACAAATGAAGGCGAGGGTGTGGACCAAAAGGAGCCCTTCTACACTACTGGCAGGGATACTGCCACTGAATACAACCAGAGTTAAGGCCGTTACGTGAATTAAGCCAATCTCAGAAAGACAAATATCACATGTTCTCTCTCATGTGTGGTTCCTAGATTTTTCTGTAGATACGTGAAGTGATGCGTGGATCTTTATGGTGTCATGCGTGTGTATGTCACATGGGAGGAGAAGTGAAACTGTCTAGGGATGTACAATGGGTGCTTGATTTTATCAGGTGAATGTTGGAGGACCCACATCAGAAACAGTGGGAAGAACCCATCTCTTGTGTGCCTGCACCCGTGAACCACAAACCCTGCCTCATCTGCTTCCCTCAAAGTCCACTGAGTGAGAAACGATCTCAGAAGTCACCCACTCCTGCCCCGTTCTTCTAGAGATGAGGAAATTGAGGCCCAGCAGAGGATGTTAGTTATCTGGCATGTGAACTGGTTTCCCAGGAAGCTCTGGGAATTTTAATTTGAATAATTTCCCCCAAATTAAATATATATATATATATATATATATATATATATATATATATATGCACAAAATTTGCCATACTAGTTGTTTAAAGCATGCAATTTGGTTATATTAAACATACATATAATTAACAACCATCTATCTCCACATATCCTTCATCCTGTAAAACAGAAACACCATCCTTTAAAGTTCCCTTCTCCCTCTGTCCACCGCTGCAAACTGCCAACTTTATCTTCTGTCCCTAGATGGCCTTGAACAAGGGAAACCACACAGTTTTATCTGTGGGTCATTTATTTCATTCACATTTATTTTCCTCAGATTCATCCACGCTGTGTTTTGCAGAGGGTTTTTCCTTTTTGAAGACCGAATAGTATCCCAATGTATGGATACACTGTATCGTGTTTAACCATTCATCTGTTGGTAGATACTTGAATCTATTACAAAATAATTTTAGCTATTGTGACTAATGTGCTATGAGCATGAATGAACAAATGCCTCTTCAATATGTTGTTTTTAATTTTGTGGGTTTTTGAGGTGTTACTTCCTAGTTAACTCTGGCTGGAACTCAGTATGTAGCCAAGGCTTAGCCTTCTGAGTACTGGGATGATGGACATGAGCCACCATGCTCAGCTTCTGCTCGACTGTATATCTACTGAGAAGTAAACTGCTAGATTATAAGGTTTGGATACTAATTCCCCCCAAAGACCCATATCTACAGACCTGTTCCCCTGTCTGCTATGTGATTAGGAGCCAGTGGCTTTCCTGAGGGAAAGATGTTAAGTTGTTGGGAGCGTGGCCTTTGAAGGGATCCTGAGACTGAACGTCCTCTCATGAGGTGAGCAGACCTCCTCTGCCATGTGTCCTCATCACCACACTGTCCTGTGTGGCCACGGACCTGAGAGACCAGGCCAAGAAGCCATTGGCTGAAAGCTCTGCTAACAGGAGCCCTAACCAAACTGTTTTTTTTTTAAAGTTATTTTCACATGATGGGAAGATGACCAACAATTATTGCAATTCTATTTTTAACTTTCTGAGGAACTATCATATTGTTTTGCACAGTGACTATGGCATTTTGCAGTCCCACCAAGGGTGCACAAGATTTGGGGTGGAGCCCTGGAGGGAAAGCCCTGGGGATACCGAGGGACACTGTAGCTCATTAATTAATAACCACACTCCCTTTACCTTTTTGTTCATTAATGGGCTCTGGGCTTGATTCCCAATCTTATCTTCTGTGAATGGTGTCAAAGATGAAGATATCCCTTCCATGTGGCATGCCTATATCACAAGGGTGAAGATATCCCTTCCAAATGGGGGTGTGTTTTATTGACTTTTAGGACTTATCTAGCAATGTATGACAAATATTAATCTCTCATCAGACCTATGACCTTCAAATATTTCATCCCGTTTTGGAAGTTACCTCTGTTGAAACTTGGACAGTTTTCAATCTCCATTTTCATGAGGGTGCCCTGTGCCCTCCAGCCACCCTGGCATGGGCACTCTCAGTTCTCTTGCATTGCTGGTGGGTGTGAAAAAATAGTTAAAATGTTCTAGAATGCAAATAGGTCATTTTCTAAAATATCTAAATGTACTTGTGTTCCATAGGAAAGAAAGTCTTACCATACATGAAAGAAAAATGTTCACTGAAAAGATTGTCCAAGATAGTTCAGAGCAATGTCAGAGAGAAACAGGAGGGAGCTGAACTCTTAGATCTCAAAACCAGGACAAACCTCTGAGACGCGTACTCAGTATCTAAGGAGACTCTGGCCACCAGGCTCTCCCGGCATCCCTCAGTCCCTACCTGGTTGGCACATCTCGCCTCCTACCCTGAACTCTTCAGCACAGGGGCGGGCTGCCCTTCCCCTGGAGGCTCTTCTCCATATAATCCAACCATTTTGGCTTCAGTGTCCTATTTACCCTTTTTGATTCTTTTTGGCCCCTTTTGGTCTCTCTTCTGGCTTCTTTGTCTCTTGGCTCTTCCCCTCCCTCCACCTCATGCCTCACGTGGCCTTGCTCAGTTTGGCCATGCTCACTCTGGACTCCTCCAGATGTCTCTGTCCCTGCCTCAGGCTGTCCTCCCTATCATCTTAATAAACCTTCTCCTCCACTATGCACCTAGGAGCAGCCATGTCCTCCTTTTTGTTTCTTTTCTTCCTTCCTCCATCAAGTAAGGATAATAATAACAAATAGCCTTACCATCTGCATGTAATAAAATACGACTCAATAATATAAAAGAATAAACTGCTGTATTAATGAAAGCTAAATGAATCAAGCTGAGTGAGTGATCGGGTATAAAACAAACATTATATTATTTCATTCATATAAAGTTCAAAAAGTAGAAAAACTACTTTGTAGTGATAAGGATAAAATAATAGTAACATGGGGAAGAACCAGAAAGGAATATGTTCCAGGGCAGAGGAGATGTTCCCTCTCTTGATATAGATTAGTGGTTCTCAACCTCCCTAACACTGCAGCCCTTTAATACAGTTCCTCATGTTGTGGTGACCCCCAACCATAAAGTTATTTTCATTTTGCAACTTCATAATTGTAATTTGCTATGATTATAAGTCATAATGTAAATATCTGTATTTTCCCCTGGTCTTAAGCAACCCTTGTGAAAGGGTTGTTCAACCCCAATGGAGTCGTGATCCACAGGTTGAGAAATGCTGACCTAGCTCATCATTAAATGAGTATATACCTAGGTATACATTTTATTCTAGGCAAATTAAACCTAATAAAATATTTAACATGCAAAGGCAAACAAAAATAAGCCAGGGAAAACACACCTTCATCTAGGTATTTTGAGGGACAGATATGGGAGTATTTGAAATATAAAGAAAATGACCTTAAAGAGCAAGCTGAAAAGGAAGAATGAAGGTTTGGGGCAATGAGGAATTTCAAGGCCATCAGAATCCAAAGGGAAATAGAGAAATAAGAGAAAGAAGTCTGGTCAAACAGTCTTCTCCAAGAAGGAGAGGGTAATGGCTGGTTCTCACTTCATCTGGTCATTAAAAATGTTTACAGACATCTACTCCAGCCTTACGACAACCCAGAGAGGCCAACAAACAGGAGAGACATCCTATATATACATGTAGTGCTGGAGCACAGGCCTGCTTGACCCGATAGTCCTCCATTGCTCACAGGCCCCAATGCAGCAAAACAGGTGGGCTGCAGAGGACAGGCCTGGAGCCAGGAAGCCAGCCAGGGGATACTGTTGCCAGGGCTTAAAAACTGGACACAGAAGCAAACCACAAAGGATCTGAACCTTTAAACAGAACAAAACTCCGTCTTAATGTTAAATAAATGAAGTCAACGTCATGATGTATTTTGCTTAGTATTATATTTTATTATATATACATAGAACTTATAGAGTATCCTACAGTTAAAGATGGTATTCATGTACATTATCCTGACTGATTTTCCCAGCAGCCTGGTGAGGTGGGTAGGAAACAGATAATTTCATTTTGTTTATCGGTTTCCTAACCACTGAGGTAAAATATCCTATTGGCTATCTTCTACGAACATAGAACTAATTACACATGTGAAAGAGTAGGAGCTCTTCCTGTCTTGCACTGGCTGGGAATAGTGAAAATGAGATTCGCATATTTAACATGCGCTAACCAGCCACACACAGAATGTGATTTGCGTGATTTGCGTGGTTAACGTACCCTGAGCAGCCAGCCACACTTACGGATCTGGATGTGACTGCTTTCTCTCACAGCAGAGGAAATGGCATTCTTTGAGGAATGGCACTGAATGCTGGGAGAAAGAAGGCAGAAAGAGAGAGCCGCCACGGAGCCGCCAGAGTCAGACATGCTGAATCTTTCCCGGTAAGCCATGACCTTGTGGTGACACACAGATTGTTAGAAATGGGTTAAATCAAGATGTGAGAGTTAGCCAATAAGAGGCTAGAGCTAATGGGCCAGGCAGTAATTTAATTAATACATTTATGTGTGATTATTTCGGGTACAAGCTAGCAGGGTGGCCGCTCGCCTCTTACAACTCTCTCTCTCTCTCTCTCTCTCTCTCTCTCTCTCTCTCTCCTTCCCTCCCTATCCACCTGTTTCAAGCGTACTGCTAAGAAAGAGTAAGCATTTAATTGCATTACATTCCCCAGTTTTAGGATCTTTCCCCTCCAGTTTTATTATTTAAAAACACTTTGCGATGCATTATGATTCCTTCTTTTGTGACAACCTTTTTAGACCTGTTTATATGCAAACATAAAGTGTACATTAGTAAGACAGAAGTCGTTTAGATAAACACATAGAAACAGGGAGCTAATGGGCTTTGTGGGCACTGTAAGTGTTGTGCATTGTCCCAGGCATCTCGGTATACTGACATTGGTCCACCATATGCATGTGGACCACTACGTAAGAGACAGCCAGCCAGATAAAGATGGACTTGAGGAGAGATACCTTGTTCATGGCCACAGGTCTATAAATAGTAATTCACATCCTCTCTGAGAAATATTTTTAGAGAGGAAGGACTTGATTTAGTAGAAATTAAGGCTGGAGCTGATGAAGACTTGCAGCTTCTGTCATGGCGACGGATTTTCTGCTAATGCTTCTCTGTACGATCCACCTGATGCTTTCTGACTTGGGAGGGCTTTCCATGAGTATAGGTAGCAGACTGCCCGTGAAGTGGAGAGGAAATGGGGATGGCACTATGCTACCTGATCCTTATTTGGGAGCTGAATTAGTGGGTAGGACTCCTGTGGCTCCCAGGCTTCTTCAGGCTGGCTGTAAAAGTTACTGAACACATTCATGGTGACTCATTTCCTCTCTGATGATGATAGGATTTACTTTCATATCAACATAGATGGATGTTGTACATCTTGCTTACCTCAATGTTCATGGTCAATATTTCTGTCAAATACAAAAGAACAAAGTCTAAGGCCATAAAAATTTGCACCATGTAAAGGCAGGGATGGGGATTGTTTTATTTTGTTTTGAGATGGGGTCTCATGGAACCCAGGTAGGTCTCAAATTCTCTATGTATCCAAAGTTGACCTTGAACTTCTGACCTTCCTGCTTCTACCTCCCAGAGCTGGGAGTTTTCACCATGCACCACCATGACCCCTTTACAGCTACACCATGCTAAGCATTAAACCCAGGACTCTGTGCACACGAGACAAGCATTCTATAGACGAAGCTATAACTCCAGCCTGAGTATGGTAACTAAAAAGTAAAGTGTAAGTCAGGCAGTGGTGATCCATGCCTTTAATCCCAGCACTTGGGAGGCAGGGGTAGGTAGCTCTCAGAGGTCAAGGCCAGCCTGGTCTACACAGTGAGTTCCAGGACAGCCAGGGCTACACAGAGAAACCCAGTCTTGAAAAATGAAAACGAAAACAAAGGTTGTGCTGTTTTGTTAGGATTTAGAATCAGAAAACAGTTGCGACTCCCCTCCCTTCATACAGCCACTTCCGCACTGCAGATCTACAAATCTCCTCCATCCCCTTTTCTTTCTTTCTTTTTTTTAACTCTCCTAAAACACAACATTCTTTGTTTTCTTTCTCTCTTTAAGCTGCTCCATCACGCACTGCCTTGCAGCTCTGCTTCTGTCTGGCTAAGGTTCTTGCTGATGTAATATTTACATATAAACCACGATAGCAACAATACTCCTGAAAGGCTTCTAGCCGGATCAGACAGTCAGGTAGAAATGGTTCAGTAGTTAAAGTCGGTCCCAAGTGAGTCCCTGGCACTCCAAAGCTGGGTGCAGTTTATCCTTGATTTCAAATGAAGAAACAAGTGCTGTGGGACAATGGATTTACCCTGTAAAGATTCCTTTCTTGTACTGGTTTAATAAAGTGCTGATTGGCCAGTAGCCAGGCAGGAAGTATAGGTGGGATGACCAGGCAGGAAGTAAAGGTGGGGCAATGAGAACAGGAGAATTTTGGGAAGAGGAAAGATTCAGTCTGCAGTCGTCACCTAGATGTAGAAAAGGCAGATGAGAATGCCTCACTGATGAAGGTACCAAGCCACGTGGCTAATACAGACAAGAATAATGGGTTAAGATGTGGGATGTAAGAATTAGTTAATAAGAAGCGTGAGCTACTAGGCCAACCAGTTTATAATTAATGTAGACCTCTGTGTATTTATTTGGGACTGAACTGCTGCAGTACTGGGCAGGACAGAAATCTCAATCAACAAACAAGAGCCACTACCGATCTCAAAATGGGAGTTTGTTGGTCACGCAAGTTGGAAGATGAGGAGGTCACTACCTTTCAAACATCAACCAGGAAAATGGAGTCAGAAAATCATGCTGTAGAAATGACAAGACAACCCCCAGATGACAGCTTTCTTACCACAGTGTACCTCAGCAGTTAGTGGAGACTGATGTGTGGAGATTTAAATAAACTCAGTTCAAATCCAAGCTCAACAGCTTTGCCCCAAACCCCTGAATGGTTCCTGTGAGTCCTCAGGGCTTACCTGAGTAGTGTATCTGCCTCCAATCTTCCCATGAACAGAAACACTTTTTTTGTTCTATAGAAACCTTCCTCCCACCTTCTTGGTCTGTGCTGTTTGGCATAGTAGCCCCTAGAGACACATAGCTATTAAAAATAAAAATTTGTGGGCTGGGGATGTAGCTTATTTGGTAGAGTACTTGCCTACGTGAGGCTCTGGGTTCAGTCTATAGAACTGCGTAAAACCAGACATGGTGTTGATTGCACTTGGGAGACAGAGACAGAAGAATCAAAAGATCAAGGTCATCCTCAGCTACAAATTGAGTTTCAGGCCAGCTTGGGATACTTGAGATCCTGCTCAAAAAAAGAAACTTCACTATTTTCAAAGTTTAATATTCAATTTTCTTATTAGTCTCCAGTTTGATTGATGAGCACCTGTGGTCAATGGCTCCCCATGAACAACACAGGTTGAAGCGAGCCAGTGAGCATAGCAAAGTCTGTCCGATAGTCAGACTGATATATCATGAATTGGTGAGAGTTCACCTAGTGTTTGAGTCAAAGGGGGAAAGATATTGTTTCATCAAAAATGCACTGTGAACCAGTCCCCTTTCCTTCTCTTCTTTTGGTGTTCTGATTGACCCGGGCTCTTACATGGTGTTGGTGATTGACCCTGGCTGTTACATGGTGTTGGTGAATTGAACCAACAAGCCCAGCAAGTGTTCTGCCACCGAGCTAGCCTGATCTAAGCACAGTTAATCACATGCCTCTTTTCAGAAGTGTGTCCACCATGATCGTGATGTAGCAACGAGTGTGTTTCTATTTGGAAGAGACTTTCTGGAGGCCAAATTGAATCATGACCTTGACAAGGCAAGAAAGAGGCTTCCAGTGGGCTTCAAGGGTAAGATCTCCCAACAGAGGAAACAAACATCTCTTGTTAGAAAGTAAATGTTTCCCAAAGGAATTGTTAAGTGACGCTTTTTTTCTGTGGGGCTAAAAAAAGGTATGGGATTGGCCTTGTAGCAAAGGCTCTTTCAAGAGGGACTGGTCACACCAGCGAATATACTTTGCTGAGAATGGGCTAGCACATGGGAGAGGCGTTATGAGTCCCCATGGGAGTGGGCCGGAAATGCATCAAGAAAACAGACAGAGAGAGACATTTTAAACAAGCACAGACACACGAGCTGTTCAGGAGGCATGGCCCCTGTCAGAGGCCAAGAATAGGAACGCTGTCCAAAAGGAAGCTGTAGAAGGGGCAGGGAGATAGTTTGGTTGTAAAGAGCTTGCTTGCTGTGCAAGCACAAAGACCTGCATTTGACCCCAGATCCCAAGTAAGAAGCCAGATGTGGGGAGGGTGGACAGATCCTAAGAAATGGCACCTGAGCTTGACCTCCGGTCTCTGTACCTGCATCCGCACACACACACAGAAGTGTCTTCCTGGACCCTTTCACCTGGTACCTACAGCTACCCACCCAGGTCTTTGTGTGTGATCACACTCAATGTTTGTTGAATTAGCTGAGTAGTTTGTCTATAAACATGACCAAATAAGGAGAGAGAAGAGGGGTGTCGCAAGCAGGAGTGGCCCGAAAACTGGCAGCTTGTGGGCAAACAGGCATGAGGTGGCGGTGGAGCAGTGTGCCGCTGCAGGAAGCAGGAATTCCAGGGAGGCTGAGAGATGGAGGGTTTGAACAGTCACCCCCAAAGTCTGGGTGTATATGGGACTCCATGGTAATTTTCTTTTTCATGAAACATTTTTTTTTACTTTAAAATTTTTAACTTTACATATGAGTGTTTTGCCTGCGTCTGTGTATGTGTGTGCACCATATGTGTGCTTGCTGCTTGTGGCGGTCGGAAGTGGGGTGTCAGATCCCCTAGAACTGGAGTCACAGGCAGTTGGGAGCCATGTGGGTGCTGGGAATCAAACCTGGGTCCTCTACAAAAGCAGCCAGTGCTCTTAAGGGCTGAGCCACCTCTCCAACTCCATCAACTGTCATTCACATCAGGTTTACAGCATCAAGAATTCTGAGAATACATACCCTCAAATATTTGTGTGTATGTGATGGGTGCGGTGGAGGTGGGGGGTGGTGCTGATGTGGCGGCCAGAGGTCCACGTCAGCTCTTCTTCTCAATGGCTCGCTTCCTGATTTCCTGAGTCAGGCTCTCTATCTGAGCCCTAGCTGACCAGGGAGGCCCTGAGATCCACCCATCTTCACCTCGCTCTGAAATTACAGGTACCTGGCAGTGCATCTAAGCCTGTGGGGTGAACTGAGCTTGGGTTCTCATTCTGTGCAGCCCACACTTTACCCACTGGACCATTACCATGACCTTCAAATGGCTATTCCCTAATAAAGCCTAAATTTAATCAACACCGCACCTTGGCAGGGCTCAGCCTCGGGTCAGCTCTCCTAACCTGGGTGGATATTGTCTGCGACGTTGGCTCCTATTCATATTGAAAATAAAGGACCGCTAATCTTCCCAAACATAATTATAATTACTCATTACACTCAACACTCATTCCTCTCTAATAGCATATCAAATTCTTTGCTTCTGGAATCTTCCCCCCCGACCCAAAGACAGACTTTAACAGTGATTTCAATGTTTCTATTGATTACTTTAAGTTCTTATAATTTAAATTTCATTATTTTGTATTTACCCTTATGACTGCCTGCTATGGAAAGCCAATGCCCTGCACATACAAATGAATTTGAAATCCATTTCCTAAAGTTGTCTTCACCCATCGTGGTGCCATTTGGACTCTTGTATTCTTTTTCTTTTTGTGTTATTTTCTTCTTTCATTTTAAAAATTAAAATAGAATTACGTAATTTCCCTCTTTCCCTTTCCATCCACCAACCACTCCCATGTAGCCTCTCCTTATGTCCTCTTGAAACCGTGGCCCTTTTTTCTCTTTTCTTCCATCTTTATCCCTGGCCCCCCACTCCCCAGTCTCTTTTTCTTTAGTTGAGGTTGCTAGTGTGTGTGTGTGTGTGTGTGTGTGTGTGTGTGTGTGTGCGTGTGTGCGTGTGTGTGCTCAGTCTATCTAGTGTTATCTGTATGTATTTATACAGGTAATCATGGCTGACTATTTGGTATCGGATAACCAGTTGGCAGCCTCATCCCTGCGGAGGACTATTTCACTCTCTCTCAGCAGTAAACTTTTATTTTACTTTATATGTGGGTGTTTTGCCTGTATGTATGTCTATGTACTACATGTGTCAAGTGCACACAGAGGTCCATAGAAGGTGTCAGATCACTTAAAACTGAAGTCACAGGCCGTTGTGGGACTCTATGTGAGCGCTGGGACTTGAACCCAGGTCCTCTGTAGTACAGCCAAAGCTTTTAATGGCTGAGACATCTCTCTAGTGCTCCTTTCTGATTTGTGGTTTGGTGTAGGAGGCCCTTCTTTTTATGTGTTGCTTTCATTGGATGAATAAAGAAACTGCCCTGGCCTTTTGATAGGGCAGAACTTAGGTAGGCATGGAGAAGACAGAACTGAATGCTGGGAAGAAGGGCAGAGTGGCAGAGGCCATGGATCTCTTGCCTGAGATGTATACTGGTTAGAATCTTGCCAGTAAGCCACAGTCACGTGGCGATACACGAATTAATAGAAATGGATTAAATTAAGATGTAAGAATTAGCCAATAAGAAGTTAGAGCTAATGGGCCAGGCAGTGTTTAAATGAATACAGTTTCTGTGTGATTATTTCAGGTGTAAGATAGCCGGGCAGCTGGGACGACAAGCAGCCCGCTCCTCCTGCTACAGTGGTTCTTGATAAGTAATTTGTGCACTTGGGCTCTTACTTTCTAGATGTTATGTATGGTGTGTTTGTAAGAAAAGTCTTTTTTTAGATCACTCCTTCTTCATAGTCAAGGGAACTTTTAAATTCCAACGTCTTTCTGATCCCTTTATGTTCTCTGTAAAACAGAGTCTCATGCAGTGCAAACTGGTCTAGAACTCGGCTATGGAGCTGAGAGTAGCCTTGAGCTTCTGACCTGTCTGCCTTCATCTCCTGAGTGTTAGGACCACAAATCCGTGACACCACTTCTGCTTTTTTGTGTTCTGGGGGATCAAACCCAGGCCTTGGTGCCTGCAAGACAAGAATTCTATCAATTGGACTTCATCCCTCACACAGCTGCTCTGTAGCTCAGGCTGACCTGGGACTCGTTACGGAGCCCGGCCCTGTCTGCAAATTCACAGCCCTGCCTCAGCCTCCGAGTTCTGGGACTGAGTGTGTGCCAGTCAGGCCACGTTCCCTTCTATTCTTATGTCTCAAAGTTAGATGTGGGCACTATTGGTGCCTTCGTTTGCTGCTGACCAACGGGGGCTCTGCTGAGAGACTGCTCACAGTCACGGGAACTCACAAGTTCTGATTCCCTTTTGTCATCTGAAGACTTAAAAATAGTGACATGCCCGCCAGGGCAGAGTCAAGGTGGGGCGGAGTCAAGAGTCTGGGGTGGAGAAGATCTGCCTACCCACAATACTTTCCAAAACTTGTCTGTGTTTCTTCTGCATCAGGCCTTCGGGACTTGTAAGCCTCGGAGTTGGCATCTGTGCTCTCTATTGTACAGTGCAACGGTGCCTTCCCTATCCAGCTTTCTAAAGAGGAAAAGCACTGTATATTAAACAGGTAAGCTCACCCAGTAAGACCCCCCCCTCCATATTCAGATTAGGAGAGCATGGCTCCCAGAGGTTCAACACATGACCAGTACTTTATTTTTTTATTTTTTCCAAGTAGTCCTAGCTGTCCTTGAACTCAATTTGTAGACCAGGATGTCCTCAAACTCACAGAGATCCACCTGTCTCTGCTGGGATTAAAGGCGTGCACCACCCCCGCCCAGCTAATGACGGTGCTGTATAGTGAGAGAGGGGAACAGAACTCCACCTGAACCAGCCAAACCCATGCCTTCTTCCTTGAGCATTATCAGAGGGTACGAGACGCCGGAGGAGGTAAGCCGGGACCCCTTGCTTTCTCAGGCCCTAGCATGAATTTACACACAGGTTGGAAAAGCCCAATGACAGAGGCATCTAGAAAGCAGCCTAGGCTTGGAGCAGCCAGCCCTGGCTTCCCTGCGATTCCCAGTCAGTCAGTTACATTAGCCAAGTCACCTCCTCTGCAGCAAGATTTGAGCATCGCTGTGGCCCTTTTCAGACACGATGGTCCTTACAGAGCTAACTCTGTAATTTGAGATGAACAAACTCTGGCCCCCACAACACAAATCAATCCCTTACCCTCTTCACAGAAAAGCAAACCTAATGTCCTTTCTAAATAGCTCATCTTTTTCAAAAGCAATTGGGAATTCAGCCAAGAAATCTAGATTGGAGTGCGGAAGCCAGAGTTCTCCATACACCACAAACAAGCCTTGAGAACCCGCTCTCTTGGTATTGGGTCTTTAATTTTTTTCTAAGGTTTATTTTTATTATTGTTAATTGTGTACAGGTATGTGTGTCTGTGTGCAGGTGTGTGCACATGAGTGCAGCTGCCTGTGGAGACCAGAGGCCTCAGGTCCTCTGGAACTGTAGTTACAGATGGGTGTGAGCTGCCTGACACGGATGCTAAGAACTGATCCCGGTCTCTGGGAAAACAGCAAGTGCTCTCTGGGCCCCCACAACTGGGCTTCTTAACTGCGCATGGGAGAAACCTGTCCTACATTGCCCATAGGGCATTTGATGATGTAGTAAAGAATTTGCTATAAGATATTCTATCAGTGTAAGCTATTTTGACATTATTTGCCTGCATCCAAACAAGATTTCAGTGCCTTCAATTCCACAGGAGAAAGGCAAACAGGGATCTAAGGACCTTGATGCATGCTGGGAGGTGGGAATGGCTTGAGGGGAGAAGAGCCTATGTGGTCTTCAGTCAGAACCTAAAGCCCAATCTTTTCTGCAAGGATAGAAATCTAATTCTTCAGAGTGGAACATCTTTCCAGGAAAGAAAGGAGGACAGAGGTCACCTCCAACATGAAGAGACAAAAAGGAGAGAAAAAAAATACAAAACAGAACCAAGCACAATTAACTGAAGAAACGGGAGAGGAAAAGGGCCATTCTCAGACTGCAGGATACTGTTAATTTTAATAGCGTGGACATAAAAGATTTTGTTTGCACACAGGGAGAGGTTCTGCTCTCGGCTAGACAAAGCCCAGTGTGTGTCCACTCTACAGCTATCACGCGAACAGTTCATTTTTTTAACTGTAGATAAGGGTAATTATTAGCAAACAACGCTATTACTTCATGACTTCAACAGGTCATCACATCCTGAGGCAAGAGGTATAAAGACGCAGGAACCTGGGACCACTCATACTGAAGAAGACAGAGTTCTCAGAGTGTGGTTGCAACCAGGTAATCCTCCTGGCGGTGGGGACAGAGGTCTTTCTGTGAACACCTGTTTTTCTCTGCCAGCTACACAGTCAGAAATTACAAGACACATTTCTGTTGCTTCTGCTGGGGTGGTTGTTATAGCGCCGTTTTGATTTAAATTGTTCATTTTTAACACCGTCATCAATATTAATTGCTGTGTGGGTGCTTGCGCAAGGCGAGCAGACATTAGGGGACAACTCTGGAGTTCACTCCTTCTATCTTTATGTGGGCCCAGGGATGGAACTCAGGTCGCCAGGCTTACACAGCAAACATCTTTACAGCTGCTCCTGGTCAGCACCCCCGAGCTGTTTCTTTTCTTTCTGCTCTTGTGGAAAGAGAGTTGGCTTTGGTGGCCAGCAGTGTTGGGTTCTGTGGTGGCTCTGTGGATGGGTAGCTGTGAAACTCAGGAAAAGTGCCAGAATACAATGAATGGCAGTTAGTTTAACTCACAGTACAGTGTAGTTATGGAGGTCAAAGGAGATGACAGGGTTTCACTAGATGTTTCAAATCCTGGCCTCCATCTCTCCAGCCCATCATCCTGACCTTTGAGTTCCAGCTAGCTGCTTTTCAAAGGGTTTCAGGACTTTGAAATCCCACTGTACTTTAGAAAGGAAAGTGCAGCAAAGAAGTGCAGAGTCCATGGGATAATTTTAAAAACTAAAAGCAAATAGAACATGAGGGGTGCTCCCTCTGTTCCTGTCAGACCCAAGTGCTCATGGGGGCTGTGGATTAGTTTCCAGAAGTCTCCAGTTTAGATGCCCTATTGCACTGGCCCCCAATCCATCAATTATTTGAGATTTTGTTATTTGGATTTTGATCAGAAAGCATGGTTAAATAAGAATTCAGTGAATTCTTCATTTTCATGGTTATTACTATGAAAGTACTAGGGCTTAGAATTGCCATAAAGTGTAGATAAGATTAGAAGAGGCTGTGGATGCCCATTTTAACCTTATGCCACTGTGGTGGCTACTGTTTCTCGTAGACATTCCAAAGATTATAAAGAAGACTGTGCATATAACAAAGGCATTTTTAAAACTTGAACATTACTGCTGTCAAGAGGCTACCGAAAGATCCGGTGAAGCCCATGGCTCAGCACTTGTTGGATGAGCTAAGTGCAGGGGCAGGGGCTACTGTGAGGAAGCCAAAGGAAGTGGAGTGTTTGGGCCTCCTGTTGGCCCCTATAGTTGAAGTCTGTGGTCCTTTAGAATAGTTATACATATATGTATGTATATATATATATATGTATATACACATATATATGAGAGAAAAGTATGAATGGAGAAATACTTTTAGTACCCCAATGGGAGGTAAAAAGTATATGAAAAACAGTCTCATCAATCATCAAAAAAAGAACAACAAAATAGAAAAATATACAAAGCTATAAGCTGATAATTCACATAACAAATTTTAAAAATCATATATAAAAAGATGCTTTATTGGCAGCCTTTAGGTATGAGCAAACATATATTTTTTTAAACATCAAACTTAGTAAGCAGCACTTTTTGACAAACTTAAGTGTTTTTCATGAGATAAGAGGGCAACGGTCTTGAATTCTACCAATAGGATGGGTAGGTGAGCCTTCCAGAAGAGAGGGGGCTTCAAAGCGACAACGGACTTACTCTGGGTACAGCAGAACGTGAGCTCATGCCAAATAGAGAAGAGAAACTGAACAAAGAATCATGGCTTCAGGAACATCCTCTGTGGCTGGTCTGTGTCTGAGAAGCAGCCGGGTTAGGACACAGTGTAATTTGATTTATGCAAACCTATACATGGGAGCCTAGGACGGTGTCTGGAGGCCCTTCACCGGACTGCTTATCTCTGGGAGATGGGCTCACTTCCTAGTTCTTGGTCTGTGTTTATATTCTCATGATTTGTGGGTTTTTTGATAATGAAAGGGGAGACTAGCAAAGCTTTTTTTTTCTTTCTTTCTTTTTTAACATGATGTCAGCAAGGTTCAAGAGTCCGATCTAGTTACAGTTGCTGGTGACACAGAGCAAATAGCCCAGTCCTTGTAAACCCAGGCTTTCTTCTCTGTGACTGTATTTGGGCCATCTGTTTGCTTTATCTTCAACATTATAAAAAACTCTCAGTATTGGAACCCCTTTATTACATTTCCGGGACTTCGGAAGGCCTATTACCCCTGTGAGGAGTGTGCCCATGTCGCCCTCTGCTGACTCTCCCGGAAATAACATCACAGGGACTCTGGGTGGTTCACAAACTCTCAGACTGCTAAGCACTTCTTCCTGATGTAATTAGGGCTCTGACATTGGTCCAGAGGGGCTTGAAGGTAAGACTAAATCCTCATCAACTAAATGCTCCTTATCCCTATATCAACCTTGGGATTATCTTCATTGTAAAACCCTAATCTTCTTGGAAATATTTCAATGTGGTATCTAAACTCCAGCATCCTTCTCACTGGTCCACTGCAGGTCTAGGAGACACCAGAGTCTTTAAGAAGAAACTGGCAAGAGTTCTGAGGGCCTTGAAATCAAAACATCGAAGTATTGTCTCCAGCGAAAGAGGAAGATGGCTCCCAAATGCGTTTGGCTGCTCCTGCTGCTGAGCTTTGTAACTGGCCCCGAAGTCATGAGTGGTGAGTTCAGTCACGTATTGAAAGACAGTCACAGCCGGCAAGCACACAGTGCACAGATCACACCATCCGCTCACCCCCTCAGGCATTTCAGGAAAGAAGTATCTCGAAGAGGGAAAACTAATGTGACCTGTCAATGGCTCTACCTACAGTCAAACAAGGGTGCCCAAGGTGGTTGTAAGCCATACTTAATTCGTGGGTTGCAGAATAAATTTTGAAAGTTTGTTGTGAGTGATGGAGGGCCTGTCTAAAGAACCTGACATGCATCAGACTGTCTGTAACTGAAAGCTCTAACCACAGCATCTACACCCTTATGTGCTGTTCTCTTATTTGAGCCTATTGCAAGGTCCAGTTTACCAGGGACCTGCAAACCTAGTTGCAGAGATGGCTGTTGTACACTCATAGACCAATCGTCAAGGACAAGGAGTGTGCCCGTGACTGTACAGGATCTACAGTAGAGAAAATAGGACAGGGAAAGTTTAAGTGTGCTGAGAAAAAAAAATAGCATGGAAAATCTGGACTGGAACGAGATAAAAGGCGGGCTCATCTGATGTAACTGTTTGGTTGAATCTATGAGTAAAATGAGGGCAGAGAAAGACAGATTTGTCAAAAGTCACAGTGCCAGGCTATGTGGTGCTCTGGCCAGCTCCTCTGCTTGGATGTCTCCCACAGTCCTCCATAGCCTCGGTGGGAGTTGGAGGTGACAGTGTAAGAATTGCTTGCTTGAGCATCACCTCTGTTGAGAAAAGAGGCCGCTAAAAGATCCAGTGATGCCTAAAACTCCTTGAATGGGCTTGCGCAAGGGGAGGAACTAAAACAAGATAGTCTCAAGAGAAGTAGTGCTTTTTGAGTCATCAGTTGAAGGCTGTGGTCCTTGCCATAGCCTACCCTTGACATGGTTGTGTATGGTACTCACTGCCCCCAACCCCACACCTGCCTCCAGCCATCAATTCTCTCACCATTTATGGTTGCTCAGGACCCAGGAATCCAACCACCATTTCTGCACCCTTGCAAGAATGTTCAGAATGCTGGGAGCTGCCCCCAGCCACCGCTGAGCTGCCTTCTAGCCATTACTACATGTGGCTTCAGGGCTGCCCTGACTTCTGGCTTCCCTTAAGGACTTGACATTCACCTTCACTATATTCTGGAGAATAAGATAAGACTCTCCAATTCGTTTCCCAGGACTCCACTAATCTCTTTGGTTCTCTCCCCAGGAGTAGATAGAGCCAAAGCATGTACCATGGGTCCTTCCATGGCTCTTTTCCAGACAGATCTTCCTTCCAGCTGTAGAAAAACTTGGCGTTGATTGTTACATTCCTGAGAACCGTGCTAAAGACAGATCCCATATATTCTGCGCACAACAGCGTATGGGAAAGTCTAACCTTGCTTGCATTTAAAGGCGATGTGGAGAAATTAGAAACTGGTTTTTTCTTTCAGCAGAGGCTGATGGCCAAGATCTTAGCTCTGTTGTCCCCACAACGGTTCCTTGCCCTGGCCTGTGGCTCAATGAGGAGAAACAGAAACACTTAAAGACAATGGGAATTGCATCTGGTTAATGTTTTCAGTAATGTTCCACCTTGTTATTGTAATAATGGTGATGGTTTTTAAAAGCTATAATTCTAGCTGACTCTGGTGATGCATGCCTGGAATTCTGGTTACTCAGGAAAACAGTGCAGAATGACCTCAGAGCCCTGGCCTGCCTTGGCTACACAGAGTTCAAGGCCAGTCTTGGGAGCTTAAGCAGACCCTGTCTTGGGTTTTAAAAAACAGAAAAGGCACGGGTTAGGGTGTAGCTCTACATACCCATCCGGTATCATGTAAGAGAGCTAGCGTTCTAACCAGCTGTCATTTATTCAACCACTGATGTGTGCTAAGCAGAATGCTAGCACTGTATGTATGTTTTGCATTTTCCCACTAACTCTCCAAGCAACCCTGTGGGGAAGTATGGGTTGTTAGTTCATTGTGTGGGCAAGAGGCTGAGAGAGTAGAACTAGAGATGTGGAGCCTGGGTGCTAGGACCTGTTCCTTCTGATCACCCCATGGCACTTTTGGTAGAGAGATGTAAAGGGTCCTGGGCTCTGGAGAAAACAGTGGCCCGCCCAGGTTCCACCATACTCCTGGCTGGCAGCCATTCCTGTCTCTCCAGGAGAGTCTGGCTGTTAAACAAGGCAGCCTGCACAAATGTGAGTGGCTTGCAGGTCTTTTTTAGTTTGTTTGTTTTAACATAGCTTGAGCTTGACCAAGATGGCTGGAGCCTCAGTTCAGAGCTGTCTAGGGCACATCTTCACTCTGTTTGCTGTGGGAGTGTGAGGCGCAGCAACTTCCTTCTGCCTGTGTTTCCTCATCTGAGACATGGTGGTGATGTCAGAAACTACTTAGCGGCGGTGGGGTGGGTTCTAGAGTATTAATAAAACTGCCCAAAGCAAGACCTGGAACCAAGGAATGCTGGGTAAAGGTGTGGTACTGTAGAAGGCACTACAGCCAGGCCTCTGAAGCATTTTTTAAGCAACTGAGATGTTCCCACCAGGGGGCGCATTCGGTAGCTGCAAGAAGGCTGGGCTACCATGAGAAAGAAAGATGAAGAAGAGCAGAGGGGAGGGGAGAATGCGAAGCAGAGGGGCAGAGTGGCATGCACAAAGGCACGGAGAAAAGCAAAAGAGACAGATGAATCGAAAAGACGATGGACACACAGACACAGAGAAGCAGAGAATCTGGTGGGCGAGGTAGAGTTGAGTGTCTGGCTGTAGGCATCCTGATCTTAGGTTTCTATGCTCTGACGCTCCTCTGGATCCTCTGCTTGTGCCCCAATATGGCTGTTCTCTTGAGCTCAAGTCAGAGGAAGTGAGTGCCATGGTGGAGGAGGACCTTTCCCGTGTGTTTGCCCACAGAATATCAAGCCGATTCCCTCCAGGTCACGTGAGAGGACACAGTGACCTGTGCTGGAGCACAGTGTCTTGCCGGGCTCTGGTTCTTACGCTCCGCTGCAGGTGCCGTTACACGGTTATCCAGGTGACCAGCCCCCAGGTCCTCACACTTAGGGATGGAGAATTTTGCCTTCTGTTGCCTCTCTTCCTGAACATTCTCACCAGCCTTAGGTCAGAAGGTCAGCTTCCTGTATTAGTCACTTTTCTCATTGCCTGAAGAGAAGCAGCTCCGGGAAGGAAGCGTTTCTTTTGGAGTACAGTTTGAAAGACATCGTCCACAGCCATGGGGAAGGTGTGGCGGCAGGGGAAGAAGAGACAAAAAATGGGCTGGGTCACACTAGGGATCCACTTCCTTGGTGAGGCTGCACCTGCTAAAAGTCCTGCAGCCTTTTTTAAAAAAAAAATGCTACCAGCAAGGGGAGCAAGCACTCAGATATATGAGCTTATGGGGGACAGTTCACTAGTTTGAAAACTCTAAGCCTTCCCAATGCGGCTTTGGCGATCCTTCACTTGAGCCCATTTTACTATCGACTTTTTCAGAAGAGTTGCCAGTGATCAGCCTTGTCCTAGCTGGGGTTACCGTTGCTGTGATAAAACACCACCATCAAAAGCAAGTTGGGAAGGAAATGGTTAATTTGGCTCACACGTCCACATCATGGTCCATCATCAAAGGAAGTCAGGACAGGAACTCAAAGTGGGTGGGAACCTGGAGGCAGGAGCTGATGCAGAGGCCACAGAGGGGTGCTGCTTACGGACTTGCTCCATACAACTTGCTCTGCCTGTTTTCCTAGAGACCACAGGACCACCAGCCCAGGAATGGCACCACCCACAGTGGGCTGGGCCGTCCCACATCAATCACTAATTAAGAAAGTGTTTGCCTACAGCCCAATCTTACAGAGGCATTTTCTCTGCTGAGGCTCCCTCCTCTCTGATGACTCTAGCCTGTGTCAAGGTGACATGAAAGCAGCACAGATCTCTTTAAGAAGCTTTGGTTTGCAAAGCCATCACTTTCACACCCAGTTTCTATGATCGAAAGCAAAACAACAACAAAGTTTTGACCTCTTCAGGGCTTTGGTGCACACCTATAATCCTAGCCCTCAGGAAGCTGAAGTTGGATTTCAGCTTGGGCTACATAGCCAGACATTCTTTCAAATAACTTTTTTTCCAAGGAAAAGAAAAAAATAGTCAGTGTCAGGTTCAAAACTTAAGATTTCCTTTGCTTTTTAAAATTGTCTTATAAAACAATTGAGGTTTCTCAACTCTGTAATCATTTGTTACCAAGTTCCTACTTTCTCATTTTTGCATATTCGTAAATCAAAGATCAGAAAGGTTCCTGGTAGAAACTTGGGTTTTTAGGCCATTAAACTGAATCTAAAGAGTAGCTTTTCTGTTTTACAGTGTGAGAGACTTCTTACCAGGTAACCATCTTGTCCTGTTTTACCTTTCTGAATTATTTTGATAAAAATAAAGCCGGAGTCAACGGCTTAGCCTGATGCCCAGTGCCAGCCACGGCTGGTGATGGTAGCTGCAGCCAGGGTAACAGTGGAATAAATGCTTTCCTTTTACTTCATGCAAAACTGTGCTCCTTCTTCTAACAGTAGAAATAAATGAGGACCTTCGCTGCTTGGCATCCTTCTATTTTAGGTCATCCTCAGACCCTTTTTGTGATGGTTACTCAGCAGTGTTAACTAAACTTGGAGTCACCTAGAAGGCACAGCTTTGGGTGTATCCAGAGAGTGTTAACTGCAGAAGAGAGATTTAGCCTGAATGTGTGCAGTGCCATTCCAGAAGCTGGGGTCCTGGGTTGAATACAAAGAAAGAAAATGAGCTGAGTACCAGCGTCCACCTCACTCTGGTTCCTGACTGGAGATTTAACCACACCATCATGTTCTGGTGGCCGGGCCCTTCCTGCTGTAAAGGACTGTATCCCCTCCAGCAACAGCCAAAACAAACCCTTTCAGCCTCTGGTTGTTTTTGTCACAGCAAAATAATTAATATGTTTCCCTTCCATTTCTTAGCTCGGTTCGTGATTATCCGTCATTCACAGATTCAGTCACACACACAGTCGATCTAGATCTGTAAGAAGCACCATCTTCCGAATCAGCTGGGACTGGTGCCTGGGAGGATGCTGATGGACAGGGCAAGACAGTTGAGCTGAGACAGGAACGAGGACTAGCAGCGTGGCTCAGGTGGTAGCAGGTGTACCTACCATGCATGAAACCCTGGACACACACACACACACACACACACACACACACACACACACACACACACACTACTTTGTAAAACCAAGAATGATGCCAATGCCTGTGATCTCAGCATTTGGGAGGTAGAGGCAGGAGGATCTTCTCAGTCTTCCTTAGTTACATAGTGAGTTTGAGGCATCTAGGATTATATGGTGAGGGAAGGAGGGAGAGAAGGAGGGAAGGGAAGGAAAGGGAAGGGACTCTGGAGAGTTACAGGCAGTAGATGAAACTGTACAGAGTAGAGTAAAGAAGTGACATATAGTCATCTGACTGACAAAGACCTTTGCACTGGGCTAGAGTGTAGGTGTGCAGCCACGTTGTCACAGTGCTCAGGCGACTAGCCTGACATCCCCTTGGTCTCCAGTCCCTCTGCTGTTCCACTCAGCTCCTCTTTATCAGTTACCAGCTCCAGCCCAGAGGCACTTGCCATCTGAGTAGCAGGAAAGGCTCCGTCCTTCCTGCATCACAGCCTCCTTGGCCGCAGGCCTCTCCTGTTCCTGTTGGTCATGTTGTCTTACAGAGCCCCTGTACTCAAGCCAAACTTAGCGGCTTGCCATTTCTGCACCCTCCAGACGCATTCCTGCCTCCATGCCTCTGCCCAGATCATTCTTCTTCTCTGAAATATAGTCCCCTCTCCTTGCTATTGAGGCATAGCCTACCTGTGACCTCATTTCAGCCCGGTTGCCTTTTATCCCACCCCTTTACAAAAAGGCTCTTTCTCCTAACAATGTCTCCAATTCCCAGTTTATGTCTCTGTCTACTCCATGAACCCCTATCGTGTCGTTCAACCAGTGTCTCAAGCATGTCTGCTGCAGTTACACATGCAGAGCTAGTGAGATTGTGGCAGTTGATTGGCGGTAATTCTTCAGAGCACACATTGCAGGCCAAAACTCCAGTGACTCCACGACCTTCTTAATTCCTTCTCTGACAGCAGAGCCGCGGTGATATGTGGGTTTCTAGAATTACCGTTGGTTCAGAATACGTGTTCAGTATTTCCAGAAAGCTTCATCCCTCCCTTCCCTGTAAATAGTCCCCTGGTAAAAGCTCCTTTGATGAAGGCTAGGAGAAGAGTAATAACAAAAATTTTGTGTTTAATTTTGTTTGTCCTCTCTTTCCCTCTCTTCCCTCTCTGTTTTTCTGTCTCTGTCTCTCCCCACCCCATGTGTGTGTGTTTGTGTGTGTGTGTGCGTGTGTGTGTTGAGACAAGTCTCATGTCCTCTGGCTGTACTCAAATTCACTATGAAGCCCAGGATGGCTTTGAATTCCTGATTCTTATCCCTCATCATCTGAGCGCTGAGTGCGAGGATTACAGATGTGCCCATCACACCTGGCATATTCAGTGTTGGGAATCAAAACCCAGGGCTTTGTGCAGCAGGGCCAGCATTCCGGCAGTTTACCTAGATCCCCAGCCCCATACAGTATACATTGTTTTTTGATTTTTTTTTGATGGGGGTGTTTCTGTTTTTTGAGACAGGGTTTCTCTGTAGCTTTGGAGCCTGTCCTGGAACTAGCTCTTATAGCCCAGGATGGCCTCGAACTCACAGAGTTCTGCCTGCCTCTGCCTCTTAAATGCATGTACCACCACTGCCCGACACAGTATACATTTTTAGTAGTGCAGCAGGGTCTTTCTGAAATGGTCTCTGCCTTTTACTTAAGGTGTTCCAAATCCAAAAACTATCTGGTCACCATACTGAGTTTTGACATCACAATCTATAGCTGTCTTTTGTTTCTGTACAGCTGTCTGGAGGCCCAGCTGTGCTCCAGGGTGGTTTTACTACAATTCCTACTGCTATGGATACTTCCGGAAGATGGAAAACTGGTCTCAGGCTGAGGTGAGAAGTGTGAGCTATTGATTTCTTTGAGAACAAGGGACCAGCTAGAACTGCAGATCATATTTGACTTAAAGTCAAGGGTTCTTCCTGGGACCCCAGGAGAAGCCTCGTGGTTAAAAACGAAGAGGGATGTCCTCAACTCCTTCAATTTTGTGAACATTGATGATGTAGATACTATGTGCTAAGACCCTCAACGGGCTGCATGGAGTAAGAAGCAGCCATGACACTCGGAAAGCTAAAAATACACAGCGAGTTGTGGAGCTTGTGAAAGAATAACTGAATTCCTCTATGAGACTTACCAGAGAGCGTGGTACAGAAATGCCTGAAACAGGTCTCAGGAACACCAGGCAAAAAGCCAAGCATCAGAAATGGGAGGTGTCCTCACTTGGCACAACCCACACATGCCTGTATTTTGTTCTTTTCAGCTATGTGTAAGACATTTACAAATATCCAAGTAGCCAGTCCAAGAAAGTGGAGAATCATTATTGTCATCTCTCCAGCTGGTGGCTGATGGACACAAACGGAAGCAATGTGGCATGACCCAGCCCGGGGTGGCCTCAAGTGCCCTTCCTGTGTGCAACTCAGTAAAGAAAGGAACAAGGGTGGCGTCCCCACCGTGAGACAGCTGATGAGGATCAAGCAGTTTTCTCTGACTTCTGAAACTGAGCGAAGGGAGCAGGGTGGAACACACCTACAACCCTAGCTCTTGGGAGTTGAGCCAGGAAGTCATGAGTAGTTTGAGGCCAGCCTTGGCTACAGAGGGAGATCTTCCCTCAACAAACAGGTGGTGTGTGAAATCAATGTGTGGTTGTGACGTTTAAAAAGAAAATTTCTTTGCAGTGGAAACAAAAATGATTTCCTTTTGATTAGGCCAAGAGAAGTAGCAATGGAAATTCAGGGGATGAAATGTCTTATTGAGTGGAGCCCTGGATATCTGGGAGCATAGAGAGAGTGAGAGGAAAGATGGAGCGGGCAAGAGGTGGGGAGGAGAGAGAGCGAGACAACCCCAGATTCTGTAACTATGAGGAAATTGTGCCTCAGACAGGTGAAGTGACTTATGAAGGCCACTGGGTCCACAGGCACTTTTCTGGTGCTAAATCTCCTGCCCGGGCCTTGAGCTTTTGCTTCCTCTGCGACCCAGCACTGTGGCCTTCTGTCTTCTATAGTGACAGAAATCACCTGTGGGGTTTAGATCTCAGTGTCGGGGGAAGGGAACCATCCTTCTTGGTACAGTAGGGCTCCAAGGAGAGGGTTGTGCACTCATGGCATCTTTAATGGGATCTCTCCTTGCAGCTGGAGTGTCAGAAGTACAGAAATGGATCCCACCTGGCATCTGTCTCGACTCTAAAGGAAGCCAGAGTCATAGCAAAGTACATACTTGGCTATCAGAGAAACCTGCCTGTGTGGATTGGCCTGCATGACCCACAGAAGGTAACCCCATGTTTGGCTCACAGAGCCTCTTGGGAAACCCAGGATGACAATCCTTCCGTGAGAAGTGGCCTTCTGGCCTACAAATAGGACACAAGAAGTAGCCCTGTGGCCAAGTGCCTCCAGTGGTTCAGGCCGAGGCCCGAAGGTCAGGGAACCCTTCTTTCCCTCAGTGGGAGAAATAATTCAAATAGTTCCATTCTGTGGAACTTTTAATTAAGGTCCTTCTGGATCTTCAGATGCAAAACTACCAATTTTACAGAGCTTTCAAAAAAACAAAAAAAAGAGAGAGGTGGAGGAGGGAAAGCATGCAAGCCGATCTAGAAGATTCAGAGTAATTTATTTGCCTTTGGTCTTAATTAAAGGTAAAAACTTTCAACTAACCTTTTTTTCTGAGATTCTGTCACTTTTTTTTTAAATTATCATTCTTAATTCTCTCCTCTGAACCCCTTTTGACCTCTCCATCAGTACTTGACTATGAGAAGTACCGCAGGGTATCTGTATTTATGGATTTGGGGTGGGGTGTCTATCCTAACTAAATAGGGGCCTAGGCAGGAGAACCCTGCTTTCTGTTTCTGATGACATAGCTGGCGACACCAGTGCTCATAGACCTTATTCCATGAACATGCAGTCACCCTCTGGCACTGGCCTATGATTCGCATCGTGCTTTGTCTTTTGAGTATTGCAGAAAAACAAGTGATTTTTTTTGTGCTATAACTGTTATACAGTTATTTGCTTTAAATGGTATTTATTTGAGTTGCAAAATTTTTTAACTTTAAAATATTTTTATATTTTTTCTTTCTATGTGTGAGCATGTATCTACATGTTTGTATGTTCCTGGTGCCTGGGGAGGCCAGAAGAAGATAATGGGGTACCCTGGAACTGGGGTAACACAGTTTTGAACTGCCATGGAGGTGCTGAGAGCCAAGCCTGGGTTCTCAGTAAAAGCAACAAGCACTTTTAACAGCTGAGCCCCTCCACTTTTTGAGACAGAGTCTCACTGTGTACCTTTGGCTGATCTGGAACTCGCTACATAGACCAGGCTGGCCTCAAGTTCACAGAGATCCTCCTGCCTCTGCATCCCCAGTGCTGGGATTAAAGGCGTAGGCTACCACACCTGGCCAAATTTTCATGTTTTATGTATTTACTTTGTTGTCAATTAGAGCTCTGCTTTCAGAGACAAGCTGTGTATTTGCATCTATTTCTGTGAGAATTTTATAGTGTGATTTTTTTTACATGTATGAGTGTGAGACAAAATGACAAATGTTCTAACATTGTTCTCTATCTCTAATAATCAAGAAAATGCAAACTAAAACTATATAATTTGACTTAGATTATCAACATTTTTCTCTGTATCATGACTACTATCTTCAGGATGTAGAGAAATGGTCCTTGTGCCCAGTCAGTGAGCATGTAAATTTGTACAAGTGGGCATTTTTGGAAAGTACTGTGTCAATGGGTATTGATAACCTCAAAACAGTCCCATTATTTGACCCATTAATTCTGCTTCTGGAATAGATTATAAGGAAATAATTTTAAGAACACAGAGTGAGTCTCAACAAAATTAGTCATAGCAGTGTTTTTCATAGTAATTGGAAACAATATACTCAGTAGTCAATACAAGATTGTTAAGATAGACTATTGTACATCCTTGTGTTGAAGGAGGGTTTGGAAAGCAACAGGAAAGACTCAAATAAATGTTCTAAAGAGGACAGTATTTTTTGGTACATTGATAACCATGTTTCTATCAGAAGTAAATATGCTAAAACATTAGTGATGTTTTCCTCTGTCACTGAATGGAGTGACTTTCATAATTTTGGTTCTTCATATATTTCTATCTTTTGCCTCATGAAACCCCATCTCACTGGGCTGAGGGCCTGCTGCATCTGTGGGAGTGTTAGCACCCCGTGAAACCCCATCTCACCGGGCTGAGGGCCTGCTGTGTCTGTGGGAGTGGGAGCTGGCTGGGTTGCACACTCCCTCTGTTTCTTGTCATTGCAGACACAGTCATGGCAATGGATTGACGGGTCTATAGACCTGTACTCACCCTGGAATTACAAGACAAAGAGTGAAGCCAGGCACTGTGCTACGCTGAACCCCAAGGATAGTAAGTTCCCCGCACCCCTTCCCTTTCTCCAAGCTGCAACTCCGTCCTTAAACCTGTTAAGAGTGAAAGGGGCATGCTTGCCCTCCTCCCATTGCCCCTTTCACCCAGCAACACTGCCTCGCAGGACAGTGGCCTTGACACACAGTCTATGACACACAGTCATCTGTACCCACTCTGTAGCCTTTGCTAAATCCAGTGAAGGACTTTTTTTTTTTTTTTAACATCAATGGAAGGGGCCTTGAGGTGACAGACTATGACAAAGATGTCAGAGGTAAAAGCTGGAGAAGGGACTCTCTTAGTCCAGCGGAGCCCATGCTGCTGCTATGAACGACAAGTTAGCCAGAATACAGGCAAAATCATAGGTACAAGCTACTAAAACAAGGTTGCCCACAAACTGAGGGAAAGCTGTGGCGAGTTAACACCACCCAAACCCACCACGGCGCTACCCCAGGAAGCAGCGAGAAGCCTCCCACTAGAGTCAACCAAACAAAAGCTAGACATTTTGTTTTCATTGTAGTTCAAACTGTGTTAGAAGAGAGACTCAGAGTCACAAGGATCAACCAAAGAACATTCCAAGAGAACATATTCCAAGGACTCTCAGACCTATCGTATGAGGCCCTCCATGTCTGCCCTTTAGCCAGACCAGTTTTGGGGAAGCAGTTGACCAGATGTTTCCCGAGACCCTTTGCATCCCCACTGAACCAAGTGGTTCTGGGCTTCTCACTGGGCAACGTTCTTAAGGTCTTTCCTGTCAGTAGAATCCCACACTGAAGGAGCCTGTGGCATATCTGTAAGAAGGGGGAGCCTGGGTCTTTTGATCCCATCCACCCGTCTGGTTTCACTTCAGTTCACAGCAATCAGAACACAGGCTTCAGACACAAGGAAAGCCAAAGGAGGGGCCTGAGGAGGGGGCTGGGGCGGTGTGGGGGAGAGGCAGTATGCTTGCTGCGTGGGTGTGAAGACCTGAGTTCGAATCTCCAGAGCCCACGTAACCTGGACAAGGTAGTGTGCACATGTAATCTCAGCACTTGGACAGGAAGACAGGGGGTGGGGGTGGGACAGAGACAGGAGAGTTCCCCAGAAGCTCACAGGTCAGTCACATGTGGAGGTGGGGGTCAGGGGAGAACATAAAACTGGGTAATTAATTAAAAACCCAGGGAAAGGAGCAAGGCTAGTGAAAAGGTGGTGAAGGGTAGACCTTAAAGGGGAAATCTTCATGAGACCCTGCCCTAGTGCTATTTATATCTGTAGGATGGATTTTACCTATGGACAGTCAGGCACGAACTCTGCTGTCTGTGGCAGCGCTCGTTCTTGCTTCCTTTCTACTTAGGAAGAACTTCTAGGTGTTTTGTCCCCTCTGTCCTTTTGTTGTTTCCTTGGGACTCTCCCTCTGCACCAGAACTATTTCACTTTGGGACTCCACACTAGCACAGGCCTGCAATCCCAGTACTTGGAGGCAGGAAGCTCATCAAGTTCAAGACCAGCCTGGACTACAGAGGAGTAAATTCAAGGCCAGCCTGGGCAATGTAGTGAGACCTGTGCAAGAAGAGAGCTGCGAGTATGGTCATATAGAGCAATTCGAGGGCCTGGGTTCAGTCGTCAGTGCTGCAAGAGAAAAGAAGGAAAAAAGACAAGTTATGTTCAGTCTGACTTGGGGTCAAGGGCAGGAGCTCTGTGTTCTGGATGACCTTGTAGAAATATAGCATCTTCATCTTACTGAACTGCCTATCCTGGTGCGGACTTCTTCCTTCTCTGCACCTCAGATGTCTCCTTATGAAAGGGAGAGAGTCGTCTTAATAGTCATTCAGTGCCTTCATCTATAGTTTGGTGTATCGAAATTAGGTCGGTAAGATAAATAACCAAGCCAGCTCAAGAAGAACAAGTATTTTTAATTGGTTAAAAAGGGGAAACTCACGCTGCAAGAGTGGGGGGGGGGGGTCAGAAGTCCTATCCGTCCGGCGGGCACCACATGGAGAGAGCGAGAGCGAGCACCTGTGTTCTCTCCGTTTTTCTACCTGGGGGTTCAGGTAGCCACACCCCAACTAGATGTGATTGGTTGATAATTTCCCCCATCAGGCTGGGCTCACTGCCCAGGTTTGGTGTGCCCACACCCTCCCCATTCCCAGCACATCCCCCTCCAGTGTTGTGGGAGGGAGGCAGGCAGGGGTAAGCTGCTCTTGGTCACCTAATGCTTCAATTCCATCTCTTCTCTGGGCTCAGTGGATGTCAAAAACACAGCCACATATCAGGTCAGCCAACCTGAGTTTCACAGGGCAGATTCCAGGCTAGCAGGCTTGCGTGCGCACTCTTGGTTCCAAACTTGAAATCTCTCAGCAGGCTTGTAGTCCCCATGTCATCATGTTCTAGTGCTCCAACGACAGGCCCCTTGATTTAGGACATATGCACAACTACCCTTTGTTTCTCAAGTATGGGAAGCACAAGCAGATGACAGGGTCAGAGCTGCAGGTCAAGACCCAAGCCGACACCAGCTAGGGGGAAACTCAACATCCTGCCACAATCTCTCTGGGATGTCAAGGACTGAGAAATTCTATTTTGAGGACAGAAATAGTTGGGCCTCTCCTAGAAATATATACATTTCAGTTCCCCAAAGGTCCCCAGTCTCTGGCCCAGCCCTTCTTTCTAAGTGGGTAACCTGGTGGGATGTGATGGTTACAATGGCTTACCGGTCTTTGAAGTTCACCCTGGAGCATCTCAGAGCTTGGCTGTAGAGTCTCCCAGGTCTTTGGCACAACCCTTTCTAACACAAAGGAGGGGCTGGAGGGATGGCTCAGCTGTTGTCTTAGCTAGGGTTTCTCCCGCTCTGGTGAAGCACCATGGGTAATAGCACGCGGAGGAGGGAAGGGTTATTCAGTTTACACTTCCACAGCACGGTTCATCATCAAGGGAAGCCAGGACGGGAACTCAAGCAGAACAAGAACCCGGAGGTAGGGGTTGATGCAGAGGCCATGGAGGGATGCTGCTTACTGGCTTGTTCAGCATGACTTGCTCAGCCTGTTCTCTCAGGACCACCAGCCCAGGGATGGTCCCACCCACAGTGGGCGGGCCCTTTCTCATGAATCACTAGGGAAACGTACTATAGGCTAGTTTATGGAGACCTTTTTTCAGTTGGGGCTCCCTCTTCTCTGATGACTCTCGCGTGTGTCAAGTTGACATAAAGCAGTGAGTACAGCCATTGAAAACAGCTGCTGCTCCTCTAGAGGATAGGAGCTGGGTTCCCAGCACTCACACTGGGCAGGTTACAACCTCTTATAACTCCAGCTCCAGGGGACCTGATGCCCTTCTGTGGCCTCTGCAGGCACACACACACACACACACACACAAGTAAAATGATAAATCTTAAAAAAAAAATAACTGTCGGGCAGTGGTGGCACATGCCTTTAATCCCAGCACTCGGGAGGCAGAGGCAGGTGGATCTCTGTGAGTTTGAGGTCAGCCTGGTCTACAAGAGCTAGTTCCAGGATAGCTAGGGCTGTTACACAGAGAAACCGAGTCTCAAAAAACCAAAACAAACAAAAACCCCACTACCACCACCAACAACCAATAAACCAAGCACACATAAAGGGAGCCTTCCCTGGGTCTGTGCCAGGTGCTGCTTCCTCAGGAGTGCTGGAGTAGAGCTTGTGCAACCTGCAGTGATCTGAGAAAGTGGGTGTTTGCGTTAGTCAGGGATCCCCAGAGAACCAGTAATGGGAGGTGGAGATTCCTGGGGGTGGAGTGGGGGCCAGGAAATTACTGGAAGAGTTGATGTGGAAAAACTGAGTCCAAAGTAATTAAAGGGAAAAATCTTCTGCTCCAGGAAGCCCTTGGTCCGGGCTCCTTTACTCAATGTCTTTTGATTTGAGTGTCAACAATATCTATGAAATACCCACAGAGCAATATCTAGACAGCTAGGGAGCTAGCACTTGCTGGACGTCTGGACGAAACAATACCTTACCCTACCCGTGTTGGCACCTGAAATAACCACTACTGGCCCTTGTCCAGGGCTCCAAGAAGAGCACACAGACAATTCTGGCAAATTCGGTACTGAGCTAGCTTGGTTTAAATGTCTGTTTATTTTCTTACAGGATTTTTAAGCTGGAACAAAAATAGATGCGGCGAGCGCCAACACTTCCTATGCAAGTACAGGCCATAGAGCAAGCATCCAGCGCCTGCCAGCCTTGCGGGAGCTCCTTCTTCCTCCCTCTCACCTGGCGGCTGATATAATCCTTATCCCTCAGAGGAAACACAGCAGCGAACACTGATGAGGCCTCCAGTACACTGACTATCAGGCTCAGAGAGCTAAGCATGGTGGGACGGGGCTTCCAGTATCAGAGATCTTAGCATGGTGGGACAGTGGCTTCCAGCCTCAGAGTTTAGCATGGTGGGACAGTGGCTTCCAGCCTCAGGGATTGGCATGGTGGGACAGTGGCTTCTGGTCTCAGTGTTCACTCTGCAATCCTTTCTAATACTCCTCTTCCTTTTGGCTGTCTCAAACAAATCGAAATGTTGTCGCTGACCACTGGGTCTCTGTCATACCAGTAAAGTTTGGAGCCAAAAAACAAATGGTCAAGAGTGAGCTTGTGTCCCCTTCGGCCCCTGTGACCTCCGACCTCCCTCTGTCACCCATACATGTCCCTGTACTTCCCTGCTGTCCGCCCTCTTGCCATGGAATGTTCATCAGTGGAGTCCCTGCCAGTCTGAAGTGGACCACAAATTATTCATTGAGTAGTGGTGTGTGTAGGAGTCTGCTGAGTTCCACTGTAGTGGGGATGGGAATGGAAAGGTGAAAAAAGACTCAGAAACACTCCTGAATGGTTCTCCATCTTCCTCCTCCTCGCCCTGCCTCCTGCGTCCCCAGCAGCACTTGGTTTGAGTAGAGAGGTAAATGGTGCACCTGCAAGGCTCAGAGTGAGCGGAGCAATGCTTAAGAGTTCTTCTGGACCTATGATAGGAGGTGACAGTCACAAATGGTGCGGTGGACTGACCTGGAGGCCCTGGAACTCACCTCTTCTCTGCCGCTGACAAACTCCGTGGCCTTACTCACTTGTCTGTGCTCAGAGTTTAAGATTCCTTATAGCATGTCTGCTCCAATAATAAGGGGGTAACCAAACTATAAAACATATACATCCTCATCCCCCAGGTCATAAGTCTGCATGGTAGTACAAGAACGTAAGATTTGCTGGCTGTTAAGAAGATCACTCACGTCGGTATGATTCTAACCATGTCTAGTAGAAGGAAAAGTGTCCAGGAAGAAAGTCTATGTGACATGGCTGTGCAATCAGGTGGACAGCCGCTTGCTTTATCCTTGTGACATGGCCAAGCAGTGAACACACTTTGCTGTGCTGTTCTGAGAACGGCCCTTTATCCCCAGAGCCACGGAGGGCTGACTGCAGGAAAACGGAAGGAAGGGTTAGCGCAGGAAAGAGGTAACCAATGGAACCCTTCTTTCTGAGGCCCAAGAGGAAAACAGCAGTCCTGTATTACTCTAATGGGGCCTGTCAACCTGTAAATAAATCATACTAGGGAGATTTCAGAGGAGGTGGCAGGCAGGTACAGAAGGGCCATTTTCACGGAAAGGGCAGCCACCCACTCCAAAGAGGGATCCAGACAGATCTCTGCCCAGGAAGTGAAAGCATCAGGTTCCTGGATAGAGATGATCGATATACTGAGGGTGCAGGCTGAAGGCTGCCACGTAGAACCCAGGCTCCAGACCCTGCAGTCCGCTTTCCCTCCTAATTCATTTGCATCTCCACCACAGCAACGGAGAGATAAAATAACAATCCAGACAGTAACTGATGAAAGTATATTCTATAAGCACCGGGGAAGCTCTTTAAATGGGCTTGAAGTAGTTCCGTGTGGGGATCACTGCCGTTTGGAACAGTCTTTGTGAATGACAAGGCCCCGCCCCCCGCCCCCCCTCAGCCCTGTCCTGAAGTTGCCGCGATGCTGGGACCAGGCGAGCCCTCACGCGCACATCGCACATCGTAGGCGTCCTTCCACATGGACCGATGGCTTCCACTTTGTTAGAAGGGAGGCTGGTCCACAGTTCACTCTAGAGCTGTGCTGCCCTTCCCTTATGCATACAAAATGTCAGCAGTCCTTAGAAATTCAGCTGCGCTGGCATACCACAAATCTTCAAGAGTGCATCCTGGGTACCAGGAGTCGATGCTTGGAGGCTGAGAAGCCATCAATAAGCAAAGTCGATGATCATCTTTGCCATTGTGTACTGTGCCTTTCAGCAAGGCTGGGCAGTGGAAGGAGACAGAAAAATAAACCAAATAAAAGAAACAGTCTTGAAGTGGTGGCAAGTGCTATGTGGGAGGTAAAACTGACCAGGAGGTGGGGTGGGAAGGGTGGGGTAGTGGGAGGGAGGGATGGCTCAGGGTGTAGGGCATCACGTATTTCTTATCCATTGCAACTGATAGCCAGACTTTCCCAAATAAAAATAAGAATTTGTTGATTTATGATATATAATAATTCATAAAAAAATTGGATTGAGGTATAACTGGACCAATGGCTAAAGGTAGTCCTGGGATGAGGTTTTCTATCTTCATTTTATGGCTGGGAACTAGCCTCGTTATTAGGCTTCATCTCATAAGATAGATATAACGACTCCAGCTTTGACCCACACAGGAAAAGGTTCACAGACCTCACACAAAAGCCTCCAACCGAAGCCTTATTGGCCCAAAATAGCCTGGTGTGAGTTATGTACGCATTGCTCCAAACCAGCCACTATAGCCAAAGGGACAGGAGGGGATGATTAGCCTGGCTCAGTCATATTACATGTAGTTCTCCTAGAGACAGGAAGTAGGCTTGGAGAGGACCTTTGCTACCATATATGGTGCCTTCATAGAAACTGAACAAGATTGCCCCTTTATTGTGGGAGGCACAGCCTCAAGACTCCCGGAAACAAAGCAGCCTGGATGTCAGTCTGTCACCTTAGTTATATATACTCTTCTGCCAGGCACAAACTACAGGACCCTGCTCGGTAGCCTTACATGGACCGGGGGAGGGGCAGGTCACTCCTCCACCCAGGGGGCCAAGAGACATACTTCAAATAATTCTGTCTGGAGGCCCCACTTGTAAGACCTTAGAGTCAGGAGTCTGAGCTGAGATTGGAGAAGCACAAGATGAAAGAAAGAAAACATTCAATATGGCATCATTTCGTGAGATGCACCCATGGTTTACAAGTTCGGCCATGGCTATGGCAGTTTATTCCAGTGAGGAAAATGGCTACGGAATCACGTTGCCCTGGAGCTGACTGACTTCTCCAGGTTAGCTGTCATCTTTTCTCAGGGATCTGAGGATTAAGTTAAGATATGTAAAGTGTTTGGAATGAGGTCTGGTCAATTCTTAACAAATGCCGTCACCGTCTATGGAAGTAACATGAGTTGTCATAATTAGTTGCTCAAATCCCATGGCAACTTAGGATCCACAGGCTCTCCAGAACATAGAAAGACAGAAGCAGAGAAATCTTGGTCTGCAGACATCCCTGGACATGAGCCTGCCTAGCTTGTAGGAGAAAATCCAGCCCCAAAACAACGAAGGAGATGCTGTGTGCTAGTGCTTTATTGCAGCGACAAAAAACCCTGGGAAAATCAGCTTCAAATACAGAAAGATTTAATCTGGATCATGGTTTTGGCTCATGGTCACTTGGCCCCATTGCTGTGGGCCTGCTGCAAGGCAGAACATCATGTCAAGAGCATGTGGCAAAGTAAAACTGCTACCTCATGCTGGCTGGAGAGGGCTTGCTTTTCATAACAATGCTTGAGACCTATATGTTCTGTTCTGTGGTTTGGATATGAAAAGTCTCACCAAAGCCTCATGTGTTGAAAGCCTGGCTCCCACTAGCAGACTTAATAACTGAGAGGCAATTGAATCAGGAAGGGTAATTCCTTGACATTTGACAGCAATATGGGGGAAGTAAGGGTTAGCTGCAAGTAGGTCCCTGGAGGAAGGCTTTGGAGCATCTTGTCCCTTGTCCCCACCCTCTGCTTCTTGCCACCATGAACCGAGAATCCTGCTTCTCCATCACGTCCCACCATGATGCTCTGGCCCACCTCAGCTCAAAAGCAGAGAGCCGGGCAACCCCACACGGATGCCTCTGTGTCGGTAACGGCAGGAAACACTTCAAGATGATTTCTGTTAGGTTTTTGTTTCGGTGATCTGAAAACAAAGAAAGAACTGACTACATACACTATGAACCCTTAAATGGATTGGCTCTTTCATGAAGTCGGAGCCCTCATGGCCCACAGCCCAAAGGCTTTAACAGCATGCGTGAGTGCTGTGGATAGGATTCAAATCCGAACCGGTACAGCTGAGCATTCATTCAGAAACACCAGGGTGTGCCTAGTGTCTGAGAGATGTTTGTAATCGCTGAGTTAAAATGTGCAGTGGTGACTGAGATAAGCCTGGGGGCTCTCCCAAAAGCCCTGTGTGTCCAGGTTAAATGTGGACGAATATCACATTTAGATTCCTCCACAGTCAGAAAACATAAGCCGTCTAAGTGAAAGAGAAACATTGATTAATTTGGCTTCAAATTTTGATATTTTTGTGTGTATGCGTGCAGGTGTGAGCACTCATGTGTATGCAGGTACATTTATGTAGATTCACACACATGTGCATACATAGATATGGGCAACTTTGTGTGTCATACCTCAGAAGCTGTCCACCTTGTATTATTGTTGCGATTGTTTGTTTGTTTGTTCTGTTTTGTTTTTGAGACAGTATCTCACTGTGTAGCCTTGACTGGCCTGAAACTCACTCTGTAGACCAGGCTGGACTTAAACTCATAGAGATCCACCTGCTTTGTGTCCCCAGTCCTAGGATGCAAAGTACATGTCTGTCACTATGCCATGTGTCCCTTTTTATGACAGACTCTCCCACTGGGACCTGCAGCTCCATCTCTCTCTGCCTTCCCACAAGTTTACGCCACCACACCTTTTCTTCACGTGGATGGTGAGCATCAGATTTAGCTTCTTACGTTTGCACGGTGGGCCTTTTATCGACTGTGTGGTTGCCATCAAATTTAATACTTTGCTCTTAAAAGATACTATGGAAAATCGAGAAGAGATGCTGAAGAATGTGAAAATAGGTGAATTTCAAGCTCATCACATTTGTGTTCAGCATCCCTCAGCTTTATCTGTACCAGAAGGAGTTCCCATTCCTACCCCATCCATATTCATCGACTCTTCTTTAGACAAAGCACTTAACCCTTTCGGTGCTTCAAACCTCCCCAAAATAAAGTGAATAGACCAGTCGCCCTACCTTTCCTCAAACTCATCATGGCTTTTAACATAAATTCCTAGAAAAACAGTTTTAAATTTTATTTTTTATTTTTAATGATCTGTATACACATGAGCCTGTGCACCTGTAGCTGCAATTGCCTGCAGAATCCAGCAGAGGGCGTCAGATCCTCTGGCGCTAGACTGAAAGGCAGTGGTCAGCAGCCTGACTTGGGTGTTGGGAGACAAACTTGGGTCCTCTGCAAGAAATTGAACTCAGGACCTTTGGAAGAGCAGGTAATGCTCTTAACTGCTGAGCCATCTCTCCAGCCCCTAATTAAATATTTTTAAATGCATTTCTTGCTTCTAAAAAAACAGTGGAAGTTATATTTTATATTTATATAACTATAACATAATAAATACTTTTATATTAGCTTTAAATTGTTAC
Source organism: Ondatra zibethicus (assembly GCA_004026605.1). NCBI lineage: Eukaryota > Metazoa > Chordata > Mammalia > Rodentia > Cricetidae > Ondatra > Ondatra zibethicus. Next base: position 177,892 of record PVIU01000775.1, on the reverse strand, counting down.
ATTTAAACTGTTTTCTTTTTTAAATCAGGGGAGATTTTTGTGGTTTCCCAGTTATGAAAGAAAATCACCTTATGTGAAATACATACAAACACCAAATTAGAACTATATCCTTTATGTATAAGCCATGAATAATGATGTAATAAATAGAAATAAGCTCATTTCTAAAAAAAAGAATCAAACTCACATAAATTTGACCTAACAGAGAATGTGAGTTTAATGAAGCTAAAGCTGGCTTTCAAAAGAGTCCTGCAATAGACATTCTGTCTGGCTGTGGTCCAGATTATTTGGAAGTTTAACAGGGACTCTGGCTCAAGTACCACTTAACTCTTCTCCATTCAACCCACCGTGCATCCTTCATCCTCTGAGAGGCCTGCAGCCATACTCGGCTCTACTCCACACCAGGGCGCCTGGGAAACTGGCCAGCACTGGCTCCCTCATCATCAAAAACGAACCAAGCACATCGCTGGATTTTGTCACAAAAACAGAGAAAAGCTTGAAATTTTCAAGGCATAACTCAGAAATAAACAGTGCTGGTGCTTCTTAACTTGACTGGATGGAGAGAGGCCTAGAGGGTTTAGCTGTGCACACCTCTGGGTTTATGAGTGATGCTTTGGCTTGTCACTACCACAGGCCCCTCCCATGCTCAGCCAGGGTTCCCTGCTCCGTCACTGCAGGCAAAGCTGCTTTCTGGGACTGTGTACAATCAGCTACAAGCTGGGTTTGCTCACCTCATGCCTTCTGGGACGTAGGCTGTACCACTGCTCTGCAGCTTCAGACACAGATCACCTACCTCTGATCTGGGACAGTTTTGGTGACTGAGACCCTCAGTTAAGAGCATTGCCTGCTCTTCCAAAGGTCCTGAGTTCAATTCCCAGCAACCACATGGTGGCTCACAACCATCTGTAATGAGGTCTGGTGCTCTCTTCTGGCCTGCAGGCATACATGCAGACAGAATATTGTATACATAATAAATAAATATTAAAAAAATTTTAATTATAAGCCAGATCCAGTGATGCACGTCAGTCATCCTAATGCTTAGGAATCTGCAGCCAAGGGACAAATACCCAGTGAATTCAAGGCCAGACTAGGATGTTTAGCCTGTCTCCAAAAAAGTAAATTTTAAAAAGCATATATGTCCGTTTTAAAAAATGCAAAGAAAGCAATTTTTGAAAGGTTACCTCAATCCTACCACTGCAAAAATAAAATTGTTAATAACGGTGAGCATACGTTTCTTTGTGTTTTTGTTATTGCTGTTTTGTTTTTGACAAAGTCTTATTATGCTGCCAAGGCTGCCCTTGAACTGATGATTACCCTCCCAGCCTTGCAAGTGCTGAGATTATAGACATGCAGCATCACACCTGTCTTTGAGCATATGATTTTAAATATCTCTCCACATACATGCTGATGGTGGGAGACAGAAATAATTTCACAGCTATAGGACTATAATAGCTAAAGCATTTTTAAAACAAAAGCATTAAATTTGATTTTTTTTATAGGCAATAAGCACATATAGCAAAACTAAAGGCACTCCATCTTTAAATGTCTTCTGTAGCAGAAAATACTCCTGTCTGAAGGAGTATTTACATACACTCTTGGGTCAGCAAGATGGCCTGCCTTTGGTCCCTGGAATTCACGTGATGCAAGAAGAGACTGGTTCCACAAAGTTGTCCTCTGGTCTCCGCACACGTGTTGTGGCAATATAACCCCCCCATACACACACAAGTAAATTTAATTCTAAAATTTAAAAATCAAAACTGATTTTTGGAGGTGGATGGAGGCAGGCATCCTAACCATGCCTGTCTGCACTCCAAACGCTCGCTTGACCACAGTGAAATTAGCGCCACAGGGCAGGCTCAGAGCCACTGTGGTGAGACTAAGTTGAAAAGGAATGTTTTGGAAGACCACTCTGACGTGGGGCAAATGCAAAGTGGTTTGCAAGATTACTCAGAGTAGGGCAATGGCACTTTGTCAGGATATGGCGTTTTCAAACTTTCAGTGCGGTGATGGAGAAGGAAAATAGTTATTGAGGCTTACGAGGCCCTACCCTTCCATCCCTCCACCCCCACCCTTCACCCCCCACCCCCTGGGGAGGAGCTAGTCTCAGAGCTAGTTCCAGGACAGCCCGGGCTACACAGAGAAACCCTGTCTCAAAAAAACAGAAACAAAAACAAACCTCTCTCCTTCTCCCCCGCCTATATATACACACATATATACATTTATTTATATATTAAAACTTACATTTTATTAGAAACATGCAAATAAAAAAATCATGCATCAAAATTAACTAGACCCAAAGTCTCAGTGAACTTCAATACAGTTAGAATAGCCATTCTGAAACTGTGGAGCTTGGTGTTAGATTTTATACTTTCACTACTGAATATATTTTATGTACTTATACACACACACACACACACACACACACACACACACACACACACACACACCAAACAAATAGAAAACCAACAAACTCTGTCAAATCTGTAACAAAGCTAAACCTAGAAAAAATAGCTTTATATCTTTTTTCATAATTTGAGTGTCCATTGGCATTCAGTCCATCCTAATATTAAATAATAAAATCTAAAAAAAAAATGTTTGGCTGGCCATGGTGGTGCATTTCTTTGAGCCTAGTGCTCCAGAGGCAAAGGCAAATGGATCTCTGTGAGTTTGATTCCATCCTGGTGTATATAGAGTAACTTCAGGCCAGCCAAGGGCTACACACTGACACCTGATCTCGAGAAAGAAAGAAAGAGAGAGAGAGAGACATAGACAGAGAGGGAGGGAGAGAGAGAGGGAAGGAGGGAGGGAGGGAGGGAGGGAGGGAAGGAAAATGAAGGAAGGAAGGAAGGACACCTGATCTCAAGAAAGAAAGAGAGAGAGAGACAGAGAGAGAGGGAGAGAGAGAGGGAGGGAGGGAGGGAGGGAGGGAAGGAGGGAAGGAGGGAAGGAAGAGATTAGAGTGAGTTATTCTGACTCCAACTTTATCTGAGTATCTTTAAAGACGAATCCTTATCATGGGACCGGAGTGGTCATGGTACTGGCCTGGGTTACCAAAGCGTGCCTGTGGTGCATACCGGGAACTATGAACAGTTGACTACTGGGAGTCAGGGAACGCTCCTTTCAACCAAGGTGGCAGTCGCCAAGATGCCAGAAGAACTATCCCCACCATCCCTCCAGGAAGTAAACCGTTGAATGTCGATTGGACCGTAGGCTGTATTGCTAGATATCAGAGCACGAAGCTGGTGGGATTCCCTTCCAGGCTGTCTGCAGCTGCAGGAAGCCCAGGAAAGAAAACCCTGGAAACACGTGAAGGTGCTGAGGGACGCTGCCATACTCTCACAGCGGGGGCGGAGGGCGTGGATTCTACGCACAGCATCTGGAAGGCTTGGCAGAATTCCTAAGTTACACATTCAGGAAGAAAACAATTTGATTATAAATTACGCTACAACAGTCTTTTGGAATGAGCCTGGGACAACGTGCTGAGAGGACCTTGACCTAGTCTTGACACTGGAGAAGCCAGGTTTCTGCGGGATGGAAGCGTTTGTAGAGAAATGTTAATGGAAAAACCCGTGCTCACTGGACACTTGGTAATCCATCTCAGTTGTCAAGTTCAGTGAAAACAATTGAATAGTAATAAGAAAGGGCGCCAATACTGCCATTCTCAGAGGACAACAATTGAGAGCAAAGTGAGGCTAGAGTCATCTTGAGGTCAGACCCCTGCCAGCAAAAGTCCGTACCTCTGGCCAAAGCATTCTCCAGGGGGCTGGAGAGATGACTCAGTGGTTAAGAGCACTGGCATCTCTTTCAGGGGACCTGGGTTCAATTTTCAGCATGTGTGTAGCAGCTCACAATTGTCTGTAATTCCAATGTTTGGGGATCTGACGCCCTCTTCTGGCCTCCACAGTCACTGCATGCACATGGTGTACAGATAAAAACGGAGGCAGTATTCCCATACACATAAAATAGTAAATCTCAAAAAATTACAAAACAAAACTAAAATCCCACAAACATTCCATAGAGGGGCTTTTGGGGAGATGGCTCAGGGAGTAAAGTGCTTGTCTAGGACTTGAATTTGATTATTAGAATCCATATTTTAAAAAGCTAGGAACAATAGTGGCCTGTTTGCAATCCCAGCGCTGGACAAGTGAAGTTGGGAAGCTCCCTGGGGCTCACTGAACATCTGGCTTATCCTGCTTTGGCAAGTTCCAAGAATGGGGTAGTGGCAGTGGCTAGGTTTAAAAAAAAGTAGAGCCAGGCAGTGATGGTGCACACTTTTAATGCCAGCATTTGGGAGGCAGAAGCAGGCGGACCTCTGTGAACTCAAGGCCAGCTTGGTCTACAGAGCAAGGTCCAGGACAGCCAGAGCTATGTAGGGAGGCTCTGTCTTGAAAAACAAAACAAAATAGTAGAAATCGCCTGAGGTGGTTCTCTGGCCTCCACTCGCTCAGGCATGTGAGCATGCGCATACATGTGACCCACAAAAAAAAAGACTCCGCAAAGGGTGTGTTTATTCTATTGCTACTTTAAAAAGTCACCACAAATCTGCTTGATACCCGTGACATACATTTGTTATCTCAAACTTTCTGTGGGTCAAGAGGCACATAGCTTAGCTGGGGTCTCATAGGCTGCCATGCAGTATCAGCAGGGCCAGGAACTCACCAATTTCCAAACTTACCCAAGTTGCTGCCAGAATTCATTTCCTTATGGTTGCAGGACTGAGGTCCCTGGCTGTTTCCAGAGACCTAACCTGGTTCCTAACGTCACCTGCTGTGTGACTTTCCCTCAAGTGGGGTAGTCTGCTTCTTACCATCCAACAGGGGACACTGGATACTTTCTGTAGTCTGCAGTCACAAAAACCACCATAGGAGTGACTGCTTATTTCTCTTGCTGCATCTTCTGGCTAGGGCGAAGCCATAAGTTCCATCCACACTGGGACTATTTGAAGGCCATGACTCATTGGGGATTGACAGTGAGGTGTGTCCTCCACACACTAAAACACTTCGTTATGTGTGCTGTGTGTGCACATGGCCTGAGCACAGATTCTGGGCAAGTTAGAGGACCACGTTTGTTTGCATTTTCTCCAGGTCAGACTAGGAAACAAAATTTCCTATGGAGCAGTTCTACATGGGAGGCGCTCTTCAGAAACACCTGCAGAGTGAGGGAGAGGGAGAGGGGATGTAATGGGACAAAGTGGCTGTTAATTAGATGACCGTAGTAAGTTACAAATTGTGGGCAATTTGAATTTAAGCCCTCCCTCCCCCCAGGTTCTCATAATAAGCACAATACAGGACTCTCCCCGTACCACATGAGAAGTAAAGAGCTAAGGTGTTTATACACCAACAGCAGGCATGAAAAATGAAGAGGTCTGGGGCTGGTTAAGAGCAATGGCTGCTCTTCCAGAGGACCTGGGTTCAATTCCCAGCACCCACATGGTGGTTCACAAAGGTCTGTAACTCCAGTCCCAAGAGATCTGACCTTGGTGGGCACTGCAAGCACATGATGCACAGACATACATGCAGGTAAAATAACACCCCCATTCACACAGAAACATGCGCACACACACACACACACACACACATAAAATGAGAGATGACAGGGTGATTGCCTGTGGAGGAAATTTGAGAAGGTCAGGACCATCTAATAAAATTTCTTTAACTTTTTAATGAGATGTGTATGATACACACACACACACACACACACACATCCCAAATCCACATCTTGATGAATTTTCACAAGGAGAACATGTCCATGGAAGCTGCTCTCTCTAGAAGCTGCTCTTGTGACCCCTCTTTCCAGGGTAACTGGTACCCTGTTGTAGAACGGCGTGGATTAGTTTTGTCCATGTTGTTTTCACTAAGGGAACCACGCATGTACTCACAAAATTTTCATATGTGGCATACAAGTGTAAATGTGTACCTGTGAGTGTGCATGTAGAGGCAGGAGGTTGTTGACTGGTGTCTCCCTCTATCTTTCACTCCCTGTTGCTTTAAAAGCGGGTCCTTACTGAACCAGGAGGCTGCAGTTGCAGCTAGACTGGCTGGCCACCAAGCCCCCAGAATCCACCTGTCTCTGCCACCCCCCTGCCCCATGCTGGTATCTTAGGCACCTACCACCACACTTAGCTTTGTACATAGCTGTGAACTCAGGTCCCCATGCTACCATGGGAGACACTTAGCCGCTGATCCATCTCCTTAGCCCACAGATGTTTATTCGTGTCCAGCATTTTCACTCAGCACTTGGGAGGTCATCCATACTGTTACGTGCTCATGGATTATACATTGTCTTGCTGTATAATATTCCATGTCGCAATGGTACACAATCCGCTGATTGATGTGGGATGTCCTTCTGTATATGGGATGCTTTTATTGGTTAATAAATAAAGCTGTTTTGGCTAAAGTTTTAGCAGAGCAAATCCAGGCGGGAAATCTGAACAGAGATAAAGAAAGTAGGCAGAGTCGAAGAAACGCCATGTAGCTGCCGAAGGAGAGGGACCAGAAGCTTTCCGGTAAGCCACAACCTCGTGGCAATACACAGATTAATAGAAATGGGTTCATTCAAGATGCAAGAACTGGCTAGAAATATTCCTGAGTCATTGGCCCAACAGTGTTGTAACTGATACAGTTTCTGTGTGATTTTTCAGGTCTGGGCAGCTGGCAAATGAACCATCAGTCTCTGTCTTAACTGATGATGGACACTGAGCAGTTTCTTAACAGGACTTCTGTTTGATGTGCGTTGTACAGTATTCTCTATGGCAACGCAGCATCTATAAGTAACAGTGTGAGCTATGAGAAGGTTCTATAAGGTGAACACCAAGCCCAGTATGGGGATAGCTCAGGATAAAACAGAAACCATGTGTGAGCCAGCCATGTTGCCTGCTCTTTTGTTTTTAGTGGTTTTAATTACTCCTTCGATTTCATTCAGCAGAAGCTTGAGTTGCCTGGCCAGGCTGACAGTGGATCTAGAGAAAGACTTCCAGTGATGTCTCATGGCTTTTCTCTTCTGTTTTCCTTTTTATCAAAGATTCCAAGGTCTCATTCACTTACCAAGGGAATGGACGTGTGACTCAAAAAGACAAATCAAAGCTTCTTTCTAGTAAATTTGGGGCTTGTCAGTAATTATGTAAGCTGATTCCAATTCCGTATAGTGAATCTATACACAAATAATAATAATGATAATGATAATAATAAAATTTATAAACCTTAACTCATTATCCAGTGTGTACTCTAAAAATGATAGTTCTTAAACTGTGTTGGTGATGGGAGTAGGAGGCACCCCACCCCCAGAGACTCTTGGGGTCAGCAATGGGGGCAGCTGCAAGAAGATCAGTGGTCCGAGTAGCCAGCTAGGAACAAATGATAACTGGAACAGGGACAGATCCAAAAGCTGCAGGGTGGGGTTGGGGTGGAAGATGGCATGGTGCTCTTCATTTGTCTGGTTCATTTTCCCCAATTCTGCACCAACATTGAGGGAGTAGAGAGAGGGTCCAGCGAAGTGGCCCTGATTGAGACCTTGCTCTGGTTCTGGTGGACTTTTGCATCCTCTTCCCAGGTTCTGTCCTGATTAGTCCTTATTCTTCACTTTATCTGCATACACACAGCCAATCAGGGCCTGTCTGTGTCTCTATACACCAGTGGTTCTCAACCTTGTGGATAGCAACACCGCTTGCCCAGAATCAAGTGACCCTTTCACAGGGATCGCCTAAGACCACCAGAAAATACACATATTTACATCACGATTAATAACAATAGCAAAATTATAGTTATGAAGTAGCTACAAAATAGTTATATGGTTGGGAGTCACCACAACATGAGGAACTATATTAAAGGGTCACAGTGTTAGGAAGGTTGAGGACCACTTCATAATATAAGCCCTGTACACATCCTCTCTATCATCCAACTTAGGCTCTCCTCAAGAGAGGAAAGATTCCTTCTGCCCCTAGGATCTGAAAGAGATCCTGCCACAGGTAGGGAAACTGGGACCCATTTCAGCTTCTGAGATATGCTGCTCCCACCTGGTTATCTGACACCAAGTGTTCAGCCCTGAAATCACATACATACAAGTAACATTATATGGATTGGGCAGACTCTGTTTATATATTTAGGAATATATACGTCTATAACAACAAGGAAAGAAATCGATGTCAATCTGCCGAGATGGCTCAACAGTGAAGAGCGCTCATTGCTCTTGCAGAGGACCTAGGTTCGATTCCAGCACCCACATGGTAGCTCACAACCATCCATAATTCCAGTTCCAAGGGATCTGACTCCCGCTTCTGACCTCCTCAAGCAGTAGGCATGCAAGTGGTACACATACATACATGTAGGCAAAACAGTCACATGTACAATAAAGTTTAAAAAGCAGACAGAGGCCATGAATTTGAGAGAACAAATGAGGAGTGTGGGGGAGGGGTCAGAGAGAGAAACAGTAAGTGGGGGAATGATGTCATTATGTTTTCATTTAAAAATGTATTTTTTAAAAGAAATTTGGACCCACTATTTCTTGCTCCAGTTGTCACTCCTGTGTGAACTTCCGTTTTCCTGAGTGGGGAGCACAGTCTTCTCTGTTTGTTCCCCTGTTGCTGCCTGCCTGCTTCGGTCTAGGATGAGTGACTAAACTCCGCCCCTTTCTTACTACCACGGTCCCCAAAGGGTCCCTGCTCCTAAAGCATCCTAAATCACGCACAGCCCTCCTACCTAGCCAGTGTAGGGTTTGATCTGTTACCAAGCAAACAAGACATTAAGGCTTCTCTGGCCACCGATCTCCTGCCTGGGTATTTTAGAACCCCATAGTCGTTACTGCCCAAATGAATCCAGTAACGGAAATGGATAAAACATCTGCTGTAGAAGAGCAGCAGGAAAGGAAACGAAGTGGAAATTCATCCCCGGAGCATCCTCCGTGAACGATTCATCAGCTTGCATCTGAGCCGTGAAGGGACTGAGAACAGATAACTGAGGGTTATGATGAGGTGGTCGGGCACACAGTAGTCCTCTAGTTTGGTCGCTATGGCAACTGGGCGGCAGTTTGGAGTGAGCACAAAGTTGTTGACCAAGTGGGAGGAGGAAGGCACTGCCAGCGTCATAGCCTGCCTTAGGCTAGTTTAACTCATTGAAGGTAGTTAGGAGAACCAGACCAGATGACCCAGGACGAGCATGCCTGGGCTTTGCTCCTGTGTCTAGCGATTCTGACCAGCGTGGGGTTGTAGGACTTCTTACAATAATAACATTCGCAGGACTTTCCCACAGTGCTTTCCCAGTGCTCATTTCAGGGAAGTCTTGGCTTCCTTGGTCGTCAGAAGGTGATTTGGGTTGAAGTAGCCAAGCTAGCTTTACAGAGTCCTTTCCTCGTTTGTTTCTTCAGTGTTCAGAAGCACGCTGGCGTCCCCTGTGATTCCCCGACTCTGTTTATTCCCCAAGAAAGAAAGCGTTCTCAGCCTTCTCCTCCCATTATCTCTTTTGCCCTTATTCTGCTGAGTTTTGATTTTTTTTTTTCCTCAGCAGTTTGTACTCAGTGTTCAGCCAGGCCTGGAAAGGGGCCCTGGCTCTTTCCACAGCTGGCTCCCAACTTTATGTTCATGTTGATACCTGCGACTGATTATGACGACGATGTTTATACCAGGAAACCAATCAGATTGTTAAAGTATAAACAGTACCTGAGTGATGGAGCTGTTCCAGCCGCGGGGTGTGGAGCCTACACTTACGTAACCCTGGTGGTCAACCTGGCTCTCAGGTTTAGTTGTTGCTCCTGTGTCAGCCTGCCAGCCCCTCCCCCTCATTTCTGGGCCCCGGTTTAGGGGTTCTCCTACCCAGAGCTTCCTGCAAACCATCCTGTCCCCTGCTTTCTTACTCTCAGAGGCCAACATGAATGATCTGCTTTATCTCACCCCTTGCATTTGGCGGATCAAAGGGATAAGCCATCACCTTGTTTTATTGTCAGTGTTGAGGAGCTTTTGATTTTCCTTTAACCATTTTTATATGGGGATCAGGGATTCAAAAACTATGTTCACTTCTGCCCCCTTCAGGAAGCTGCGGACTGGGTGATGGATAAGTTCCTGGTTCCACCTACTGTGTGTGCAAAACATCACAAACACTTTTGTGGAGCAGTAAACAGATCTAGAGATGCTCTTGGCAACGGCTGGAGGTCTCCTCCTGCTAGAGGGGCATCTTCTGCTCACGCTGTGGAAAGAATTTCATTTAGCCACTGGCCGCTGGTCCTGCAGGCTTCTTCTTACAACCTACTGAACTTTTGCCGCTTTCTCCACCTCCAATATTCCCCTACCTTTCTGGTCACTGTTTAACTTCTCAGATAGGAAAGCAATAATAATAAAAATTTAAAAACCGCTGTAAAACCTTGACCTTAAAAAAAAAAAAGATGACTTTTCTATAGCTACCTCCTGCAGTAATGAAGGCTCCGGAACTCATGGCCTCAGAAAGTGTCTCCGAATTCATGTCAGTTCCTTATTTTGCAAACAAAATAATTTTCCACAGAACTGGATTAAACAAAAGAGTAAAGGTATCTTGAACATTATTATTTTTGAATATTATTTTGAAAAGGAATACAATCTATAATTAGATTATTATAATTGCGTTAGTCTGGACTTTCTAGAAAAACAAAGAATTGGGCATGTGTGTGCATGTATGCAATTTCTCATAAGGTATTAGTGGACACAGATAAGTTCCCGAATCTATGGGTGGGAAGCTGGAGATTCAAGGGAGCCAGACCCTTGTCCGGACCCAAAGGCCCGAGAACCAGGAGACTGGTGGTGTAGCTCCTGCCCAGAGGCTGGCAAGTTGGATGCCCAGGAAGAGCTGAGTGTTCAGGATGAAGCTTGAAGAGGGGATGCTCTAAGCATCTGGCAGGCAGGAGGCATCCCCTCACTCTTGCTTATGGGAAGCTCATTTTTCTGTTCTATTTGGGCTTTTAACTGATTAGATGTGGTCCATCCTCATTAGCAAGACCAACTACATCACTTAGTCTATTGATTTAAATGTGAAACTTAGCTGGGAATACCCTCACAGAAATACACAGAGCGATGTCTTAGCAAATCAGGGTGCCCAGTGGCCCAGCCAAACTTATATCTAAAATTAATCATTATAGTTATTCACCATTGAATACTATTCAAGTATTAATTACTTTAAAGTGATCTCATCAGTTGTACTAGGGGTCACTGGAGAAGACAGTTCTGCCTACAGTGATCCGTTCTAGAAGTCAAGGGAGAGAGAAGTGGCGGCTGGGATGAATTCTCTGAAAGTGTCCAGAATGGTGTCTCACACCCATGACCTCAGCACTTGGAAAGCTGAGATAGGAGGATTGATACCAGCAGAGGCAACATTGGGAGACCCCATCCCCAAACAAGCAAACACAAGTTTTATCTCATTTAACCTGGTTTTATAGAGTAGGGCATTAAAGGAAATTAGCTGAGATGACGTAGAGAGAAAATAGAACAAATCCAAATCCATAATTTCTCCTGTCCTTTTCCTCCCCCCTTCCCTCCCTCCCTCCTTTCCTTTCTCCATTTCTTCTTTTCCATTCTCTGTGTAGTTTTTCTTTCTCCCATCTAAGATCACCGCCTGAAGAAAGCTGACAGAGGCTTTTTTGCAGAATGAAGTAGTTCTACACACTGCCATATATCTATGCTGCAGGTGTTCCCATTGTATCTGTTGACTGTGTGGAGGAATGAATGGAAGTTTTCAATCTCCCAAGAGGAAGGAGTGCGTGTCTCTAACAATCCTCACCCTGGGTGTGCAGCAGGACAGGTGGTGAGTGGAGCTGGCACAGTCTGAAGAGCCCCTGTGTGACTGGCTGTGGAAATACACGGAGTTGTACCCGGGGCCAATGGGGAAGTTGCTTCTGTCTTTCATTGGTCAGTTCTAGAAGTCCAGGGAAAGGGAAGTGGGGGCTGGGATGAATGTCTGGAAGGGATCCAGAAGGGCAAGGGGAACTCTGGAGCAAGGATGACCTTGCGTAGATGTGAGCACATACTGTGAGTAGCGTGGTGGTTGGTACACCAAGCGATGAAAACTCTGCCTTTAGATGGGATAGGAAAATCCTGCCCGGGAAAAGGGGGGAGTCACACATTTCCCATCTACTCTAGGTGCTTTGAGCTTCGTGCTTTGATGTTTTAAAACATCTATAAAGAAATTATCTGTACAGATACACAGAAAGTCGCTGATCATGACTGTGACTGAATCATGTTTTCTGTTTACTTATTTGCATTTTTTTTCTAAATTGTATTTTCCGTGTGTGTGTGTGAGTGTGTGTGTGAGTGTGTTTGCATGTGCTTGGTGGTCAGAGGACAATTTAGGGAGACTGTTCTCTTCCTCCACTGTGTGGGTCACCGAGCTTGGTGGTAAACATTTCCACTGCCTCAGCCACACCTCGAGGCCCCTTATTTCCATTTTTCCTGGGATGGATTTCATCCTTAAGGAAAGAACAGTTAAGGAGAACTCTCTTTGAGAGCAAAGTTGCATTTGCTGGCCAGAGTTTTTATTAAGTCGGGTATTTACTCACAGTTTGCAGATTCTAGACTTTTCCCAGGAGTGGGAGTCCAAAGTCCCGGACCAGCACTGACCAGAATGTACATGTGATCAAAGCCTGTGCACTTTGTCCAAAGGCTTGCATGTTGACATTTCATCCAGATCCGTGTCACTATAGCCAAACATAACCTGAATTCAAAAAGAGAGAAACAAGCTGCATTCAAGTTTAAAATCTTTCTCTACAGTAGTCTTAGATTGTCTTGATTCAAGCAATGTCCAGATATCATTCTGTTGCCATTGTTCAAATTTTCCCATAGATTAATGCTAACATGGAGAAATGCTGCTGAGCTTTATAAACTGAGCTGTTTCTGGAAAGATCGCTGATTCATCAAAACATTTTCTGAAGTATTTGATCACTTGCGTGTTTCCCTGCCTTGTACTGCATGCTGTCGAATGCACTTAGTTTCTTCTCCAATTTTGTCCCCTTTACAGATCTTTGAGAACCTGAGAATGCACTTGTTGGCCCCTGCTTGTGTTTGTGTGCATGAGGGAGTGTTCTGGACTGAACCGAGGACCCCGTGTATGCTAACCAATCTGCTATCTTCTCAGCCCTGCCTCTTTCTCTTGGAGACAGAATCTCACTGAGTTTCCCAAGCTGGTATAGAATTTTCTGGGTAGCACAGAAAGGCTTGGAACTTCCCGCTCTCCTGCTTCAGCCTTATGGCTTCAATGCCTGGCTGAGCCCAGTGTTGCCACGGTGTGGTACAGTTCCCCCCACCTCCATTTCCTTCTTCTTATTCTCTGGAAAAGCGTAGCTGTCTGACTGTGCGACCATGAGTAGCTCTATGTTCTACTCAACTCCCAGTTTTTGTTCTTCGATGAATTTTTTCACACTAATGAACAGTTTAAAGTTTTTGAAAACATTTATTTGTTTAGTTTGTTTTGTGTGTGTGTGTGTGTGTGTTTACACTTGCATGCCTCAGCTCTAGGGTGAAAGTCAGAGGCCGACGTGAGGGAGAACGCGGGGGAATTGAATTCTTTCCTGGAATTGAATTCATGTGGTTGGGCTTGGCCTCAAACACCTTTACCTCCTGGGCCATCTTGCCAGCCCCTAGATACATCATCTTTAGAAGAAAAAAGTGTATTTTTGGGTGCTCTTATATTTCCTTTCCCAGATATCCCCACTACAAGCAGCTAGTATCATTAAAGAATTGACAGCCTGAAATCTGCCTCCTCCATGCATCTCTCAACTGAACCTGGAAAAAAAGAATCTTCATTATTTAAAGCATTTGGTGTGAACTTGGCGGGTAAACTGGCATGGCTTTTTTTTTTATATTTATTTATTTTGTGGAGGGCTGTCTCAGTTACTGTTCTATTGCTATGAAGAGACACCATGACCAAGACAGCTTATAGAAGAAAGCATTTAACTGGGAGCTTGCTTTCAGTTTCAGAGGCCTGAATGGTGGGGAGTGAGGCCTAGGTAGGCAGGCATAGCACTGGAGAGGTGGTTGAGGGCTTATGTCTTATTGGCAAGATGGGGGCAGACAGAATCTAGGTATAGAGTGGGGTTTTGAAACCTTCAAGCCTATCCCCATTTACACACTTCCCCCAGTAAGGCCATACTTCCGTATTTTTCTTAAACAGTCTACCAACTGAGAACCAAACATTCAGGTAAATGAGCCCATGGGGAAATTCTCATCTAAACCTCCTTAGGGCCTTTTTCTATCTAGCCTAGCCATTTTGTAGCCTACAACTTCTGACTTGGCTTTGTTCTACGGCCAGGTCTCTGGTGGTCCCTTGGACTGTGCCCTGTTCCTGGGGTTTTGGTGATCCCTCTAACTTTGTCTTACTGGTGAGCTCTAGTTGCCCTTCCAGAGTACTGTTGGGATTCTGATGACCCCTCTTTTTTACCGGGCTCTTCACACTGCTACTGGGGTTCTGACCCCTCCTTCCTAGGTTCCTACCCCAACATCGGTTTGGAAAACCAAAAATCAGGAAACGGAATGATGGCAAAAGGAGATGCAGGTGACATCTTTTAGAATTCCTGGTTTCACCTGTGTTTCCTTTACATTTGTCCTGTGGCCATCTACCTAGAACTTGGTCTATTTAAAAGCCCTAAGCCCTAAACTCCTTCAACCTCTGTGGTATGGACCCTACTTGGACTTCCTTACCACCTCCACTTCCACTAACCTATCAGGTCTCAGTTCATTTTTCCAGGCTAAATGGGACTGCAGTTGTGTGACTTGAGCAGACACCCACACTTACGCCAGACATTAGTTCAACTCTTGGCCCTGTTCCAGAGGGCAGCGCTTGGTGAATCGCCCTTCAGCTGACTCTACCTACTCCTGTGACCCCCGGGGGAGCTCAAATTCTTATTTAAAGACAGCCTCTTTCTAGATCAGCTGTCAGCTTGATTTATCTAGACCTGTCCAGCATGCCACACAGACTCACATAAATAATATCCTCTTGACTCATGAATACAGATACCAGCCCCTCACTCAAGGATGACCAACTGATCAATTGACACAGGATGGAGAGGGAGAGAGACTTGGCCTTAACCCCCATGATGCTCCAATTCCAGCAGGAAGTAGCCAAGATGGAAGTGGATACCCATACATCCCTTGGGCCCTACGTCCCTCTAACCCCTGTTCTGTGAAGTCGTTTCTTTTTGTCTGTAAGTAGAAGGCTAAAATATTAACTCACAGAGGCTGCCCCAGTACTTGGGCTAAGCCATATGTTATAGCCTTTCTAGTTCTTTCACTGAACCTGCTAAGTAAGCTCAGAGGCCCCTATCCCCTAACACCTATAAATGTAAGGAATTTCCCATGTTCTTTGTCTTGGATCCCCTTTCCCAGCTCCCCCTGTCTTGAGTAGTAGCTGAAATTATTATTAAAAGATTGATTTCCTCAAAAGTATATCATTAATTCTCTCAATATTCATCTTACGGGGCTACCCATCATTTGGATATTATTCATATTCACACGTTTATTCTTCTAGTACCTTAGAAATGTATTTCAGACATTTTAGAAAAGCATTTCCACCTTTTGCCTTTTCCTATTGATTTTTGGGGTTGGGGAGCGGTGAGGTTAAGGCAGGGGGTAGCCAATGCTCTCCTTAACTTGTGCTCCTCTGTCTCCACCTCTCAGGGCTGGATTACAGGCTTGTGCCATGACACCCTGCCTATTGGCCTGTTGGAATTCAACTATTCCTGCCAACCGTTTTGATTGTGTTCATACTGTAATATTCCTCATGCAGTGTATTTCTATCAACGATATGTCTATGTGCTTAGGAAGCTTTTTATGCCTTAGGCACACATTTTGTGATTGTTCTGAATTCTTGCTGGCGCCATCTGCCTCTTACAGCTGAGAAGCATGATGCCATTATAGTCGGTGAGCTTGGTTTTCCAGGGGCACCGCCTCTGGCTCTCAGCGGTGGAAGCATTAATGGTCAGCTTGGTCTGTGCCCTTCAGGGCCTCTTTAACGTGAGAGTCGGGGCTCAGCGCAATGTTGAGGGTCACAGACCCTGTACAAGTCCGTCTGCCATCCCTGCTTGCTGACTTCTGGGTGAGGGTGCCCGCTATGCTCCTGGAAAGCAGAGCGCTGGGAGGAAGCACTGCTAGACCAGCCTTGGGGGGCGGAAATGGGGGTCTTGAGAGAGACTGTCAGGCCACGGTTGGTCTCACCATCTGGGCCCAGAGCAGAGCTTTGACCAATCTTCCCCTGTTGCCTCCCACCTGCCCCCCTCCTCCACAAACCCCAACCCTACCTCCCCTCATGTGTCCAACCCTTCCTGGAGCTCTCAGACCTCACAAGGATTTCTCTTGGGTTTTTCAAATCCATGCTCTTCAAATCCAGGTTCATGTGGAAGGAGGCATTCAACAGCCCCTGGCAGTGTTCTGTAGAGCCGCGCAGCAAAGTCTACATGATCAAATATAATGCAAATACAAGTTAATAATAAGTTAAATAATAAGCAGGACAGAACTTGATCACTATCTATCAACAAAATTCAAAGCTAGAGAAGCAAGACTAACTACCAAGCAGTGGAATATGTTGTGACGTATTATTTGTAACAACATGAAAGTACCGTGAGAACGGAATTGCTTCTTTTCAACCTGTTTAAAGATTTCTGGAGATGCCAGAGAAAGGATTGTGCATGGCATCCAGTTTGTTTCATGAGAATCCTGGGCAACTGTGCCACTTCTCACCAGGTCTCTGCCATACAAATACTGAGCCCTTCCCACACGTGACTCCACAGCACGCGTGACCCCCAGCCCCTTGTTCCTTCTGTCCTCCAGAGGATATGGGCCACCAGGAATACCTAAAAGTGGAAATGCACTTCAAAAGTCACCAGGAGGGGTTTGTTTTTCTTCTGAGAACTTTCTCAGAGTCCCTGCCCTTTCCCCTACTTTCCTCTGGAACTCTGACCTAGTCAGATAGGAATCTAAACACACTCCCCACAGCTTTCTCTCACCAAACTCTGCAGGCTTTGGAATCAAAGGTCTGCCCTTCATTCCAGGCAATCACAAAAGACAAGGCCTGGCTCACAGGAGATAGGAGGAAACAAGAAAATCAGAAAGCCTGCCTGCCTTGCCTCCCACAGCAGGCTCCACGCCAGCCTTCCTTCCCAAGCTGCAGGCTCCACGCCAGCCTTCCCAAGCTGTCGACTCGGAGGTGTGGTTTTTACCCACTCCCAGCCACAGCCCCTATCCACCCACCCACAAGCCAGTCCACATCATCTGTCAGGTTGCAATGTCTGCATCTTCCAAATGGGGCTAACAATCCGGTCCAGCCTGTGTATAGGGGATGGCTGGCATCCGACCTGACAGAGCACAGGCTTGTATGTACTGCATTATCGTGAGGATGAAACAGAGTTCATTCCTGAAAGTATCAAGACTTCCTGAAGGCTAGACTTGCTTAGAAATAGCCTCCAATACACACACACACACACACACACACACACACACACACACACACACACACACACACACACACACACACACTTTCTGGTTTCTGGTTCCTGTAATTCCAAAAGCCTTTGGCTCAGTGGAAAGTACTGCCTGCCTGGGAGCACATTGCTTTGAATCAGTAGTCCTGACCTCTTCGGGTAAATGTGTTTCATGGTTGTTTGTAAGGATTGCGGCTTTCTGCTGAAGAAGAAACACTGGCCTCACATGGCAGAAAGGGCTCATCGAGAAACCTGAGATTCTTATTTATAACTTGCTCATGAACCAACGCAGGTGGCAGAATTGCCTAAAACACAAATACTGCTTGTGCAAGACTTCATCTTTGAGAATCGATTTCCCTTTTAATGTTTCTCTAACACTTAACAGAGCTCCTCCATGGATTGTGCTTTTTGCAAACTCTGAAAGAACTGAAGGATCCAAATCCCAAAGAAAAGTGGAAATGTCTGGTCTTCGTTAAGAAGTATTGAGAGTCTTTTAAAAAGACATAAAAGTACAAAGTGAGTCCGGGTGCTGGGACAGGGGTTGTAGGATGGTCAAGATTACAGGCCTCTGGGAACACCCCTTGATTTGAATAATTAACAATAAAATTACTGTAACAAAAGTAAGCATGAAATGTGGTCTCAGGACTGTGGAGATGGCTCTTTGGGAAAGAGCTCTTGCTGTACAGGCAGGAGGACCTGAGTTCAAATCTCCAGCACCCTTGTAAAAAAGTATACCTATAACCCAGCACTATGGAGAGTGGGCATTGGGAGGGTTACTGGAGCTCACTTGCTGTCAGCTTCAATCCAGGCTCAGTGAGAGACTCTGTCTCAAAGGAATACCGTGGGGGAGCGATAGAGTAAGACACTCCACTCTCCCCCCTGGCTTCCATATGTATACCCACGGACACACACATGCATACATACCACACATGCATATCCACACGCTCTCACACACCAAAAGAGTGGGTTCACTTAAGTATTGGGAAGATGGAGTCCTTTGGGATCATGCTTGTGATCCAGTCCTTTCAACAATCTGGGCAACTGGTAGACAAATCATTTACTCAATTGTACTTGAGTACAATTACTTGACTCAGCAAGGTTCCTTTCACTGTGGAAATTACCTGTGATGGGGTTTTGCTGTGATTTCCCCCCGTTTTTACTTTTCTTAGTACACTTCTGTACATTTTAGTCATCTTAAAGGACCAATCAATCTGAGAGGTGGCATCCCAGGACATTGATGCATATGTCTCATATAACTTGATCTAGGGAAGTGTGGTCACCCCAGTCAGGGTAACACTGGCAAATCAAAGAAATTCCACTCATGTCAAACTTGGAGAACCAATAGGTTTATTGAAGTTATCTACAGGCACAGGAGTAACTCAGAGGCAGCTGCATCACTGAAAAGCCCCCTCCAGCATGGATGACGATAACCAAAGCTGTATTCCTGTGCTTGGGTAACAGTAAAGGCCCATTAAAGGACAACCCTATGGTTAAGAGAACAGACTCTCTGGCCTGGGTGGAAACCTAGCATTCTAGTTGGATGGTTCGATCCTGGCCGCAGAACCACCTCTCAGGCAGGGGGATAACCCTTAGGAAAGTGGGCCCACCTCAAACTATGTCAAAGAGATGGGTGGAATAAGTACTACTTTAATGAGATGCTGTACACTTCCTTCCCAGAATTCCTACCCTGTAGTGCAACTATTTACAGATTGCAGCCATACTGTTTCTGTAATGTCGCCTGCTTTTCTTAAATACTCAGAATAATGAGCCTTCTCCTTTTCTTTCTATGTCTTCTCTAAGCATGTTTTCCCTCATGCCTCAGGTGTCACTCTTTCTTTAACACCCCTTGAAACCATGCGGGTGACTTCCAGGCCAAGTGGCAAGTCCCTCTTCTCTCCCATTCATGGCAGGAACTCAAGGAGGAACCTGGAAGCAGGAACTGGAATAGCAGCCATGGAGAAACGTTGCTTATTAGCTTGCTCTTTATGGCTTACTCAAACTGTTTTCTTATAGTGATCTGGACCACCTGGCCATGGGTAGCACAATTCACAATGAGGTGGTCCCTTCCACATCAATCGTTACTCAAGGAAATGTACCACAGGCTGATGTGAGAATTTACAAAAGTCTTTATTATTATTCAAAGGGAAATACGGATTCACAAAATACAGGATAAGGTGGAAGTTGCAGTGTGTCCAGCCACCATAGGTCCAGCCGCCGGTGTCCTGCTGCTCTGCCCAGGGGAGATGTGAGCAGCCACACAAGCTTGCTTCTGCTTTGGCCTCCCAAGAGAGCCAGCTAGATCCCTCCTCTTCCTCATAAGAGATCATGGGTCATATCTGCACGCAGAAGCCATATCATGTCTGCACACAGAAGCTCCGCCCTAAGGCCCTATTGGCAGAAATGAATTCCCACAACACTTCCCCCTTTTGTCTAAATAAGAAGGCTCAGGTTCTAAGCCTGATACAAAGTTATAAATAATAAGAACAAATATCAAGTATTGTCCAGGAGAAAGCAAGGGTAATAATGTACACCAGAATAGAACTACAACCAAGAACAACATCAAGCAAGAAACAGAAACACATACTCCTTCCTGTGGTGAGCTCAGAATACAGGCATCTGCCTCTCCACATAACAGAAATGTGTGTAGCTATTGCCTCTGGACTAAAACATTTCCTCCTGGAAGAGGGTGGGAGCCTTGAAAACTCAGGAAGCTAATAAAACTCACAAGGCTCAGAAAGTTCAGAAATTTACAAGGCTCATAAGGCTCCCAGGCTTTAAGAGTGGGAGGAACTGGCTGCAAAGAGGAAGTGCACATTGTAGGGTGAGTCTCAGGTGGTGTCAGGGAAATATGCATCCCCTCTTGGGGTCCTTAGTCTTATCAGTAAAAACAGACTCAGATGAAAACTTGAAGACTGTGCTAGGTACTTTTAGGTCAACTTGTAAGGGAACTGGCTTAACACACAGCTTAAAGTAAAGGGATAATTGTCATGGACAACACGATCGAGGAACCTGAGGGAGAGAAAGGCGGAGAGGAACAGGGAGAGGAAGGGAGGGAGGGGAGACGAAGCGGGGAGGAAGAGAGAGACAGAGGAGAGAATGTTTTCTGAACACCGGAAAGCTTTTATATTTTCCCAGGAGGTGGGGAGCCTGGCCACAGCTCAAACCCAGTTCCTGGTAAGCATCGGAGTTGTTTGTAGAAGGAGCAGAGATAAGGAAGAACATTTGTTTACAAAATCCTTTTATACTTGCAGGAGGTGGAGCTGTGCTATATAGAAGGTGTGGCTTGATTTCAGACACACACACACTCACACACACACACACACACTCACACATCACACACACACACACACACACAGATCTAACAAAGTTGTATTTAAATTCTCAAATCCTCATTCCCAGCTGCACACTTTGACTCTTGTTTCCCTGAGAACAGTAACTGTCCAAAAGAGCTACTCCCCTTCCACCTCGGCCCCTGCTCCACCCTCCTGTTACTAGAGAGAGGAAAGGTGCCTGCTTTGGGCTCCTGGCCAGTCACCACTTACACAGCGATTGTGTCACGTCTTTCCTCACAAGGGCCGTTCCACAGCTCTGCCCTCTCCCTCACATCCAGCTCCCATTTCCTACTGTGTTGTTCTTACTGTACTGTTCCTGTACAACTCCATCTTCTGAACTCCCTTTGCAAGCCTCTGTGTTTTACCGTTTGCACCTAATCTATACCCTCCTCTGTAGCAAATTCATTGTGCTACAATCTCTTTGGTCTTTTGTCCCTGGTGCAACATTGCTATTGAAATCTCTCTTATTGAGGTCCCGTGTGACTTCCTTATCATCAAATCCAGTGGTAGGTCCTGAGCCTTCAGCATCCCAGACTGCTGAGGCAACAAAGGGCAAGGTCATTCTCCCTCCTTCTCAAGGAACTACGAGACCAGACAGTTCCACCTCCGTCCTCCGGCTGCTTCTCCCTCTCTGATCCCTACATCTGGAGGAATCCAAGCAGTGATATACTCCTGATGTCACTAAGATGGAAGGAGCTGAACGGGAACCTTGGGCTTTTATACAAACATACAGGACTGTAAACACACAACGTATTAATTTGATAAAACTAGAGAACATAAACATTCAATCTAACAGAAGTTTGATTTTGTGTTGTGAAAAGAAACAGCTCTCACTTCAAAGGAATAAAGGACATGGTTTGTTCAGGAACAAAATTTGAATGACCCTGACCTGAGGACATACATTTAGGCCCTCCCCAAATATAGTGTCCAACATGGAGACAGTTTCATGGAGTTTGATGGTAAGAGAACAAAGAAAGTTATCATGCATTGGTAGAAACCTCAGAGAGAAAAGTTACAGTAAGATGGGGGGAGTTCTGCTATCGGCCTTGGATGCTGTCTTCAACACTCTTAGCCCTTTGGTAAGTTAGTACATTCCAAAGGTTTCCTCGCTGTCAGATTTAGGTCTGGCTAATAGCAGAGTGTTTGGTCTGACAAAGAGAGACAAAGAGTGTCTTATTAGGGTGCTAGAGACTGCCCAGGATAAATTATTATGAGGCTTTGGGGCTGCAGAATTCAACTCCTCCACATTACCAAAGTTTCAGTCGTCAACCTGAGTAGACAGAGTCTATCCTGGAATTCTTATTCCTGTAAATGATAAATGAGGCGCTGCCATCGGCGTTGCTGCAATAAAGACAGATTGTTGCCTTCAACAACCTAAAGAGTCCCTTTAATTTTTTTTTTAGGGATGTACCTAGACTCAGGAAAACGTTGACTTCAACACAAGAAAGAATTTCTGGGCAAATGAGCATGAAGCAGAATCGGGGTTTATTAAAAGACATCTGGCGTCGGTGGTTGGGGAGATGGCTCCATTGGTAAATGACAGACCAGAGTTCAGATCCCTGGCACCACACAAGCAGCTGGGTGTGGTGTGTGTCTGCAATCACCGTGTTGAGGGTAGAAGGCGGGAGCATCCTTGAGGCTTGCTAAATAATCTGTTCAGCTGAATCAGCGAGCTTCAACTCCAGGGAGAGATCCTGACTCAAAACAGAAGATAGAGAGTGATATGAGGGGGAAAAGATGGTACTTTGATCCCTGACCTCCACACACATATATACACATGCAGAAAAAAAATAAAGGGTTTTTTATTTAACAGATTTTTAAGCACTAGAGTTAAGGGAAAGAAAGAAGTTTGGGAAGAAAATAAGACACAACAAGGGCAATGGGTATGGGTTCATCTAAGAGAGCACTGCATCCCATTGTCTTTAAGATAGTCATATATTCCACTTTGGTGACGTTGCCAAGGAAACAGAATGAGATGACAGGTCTAAGGGACTGCTGACATGACTTTGAACAGGCAGCCGCCTAGCATTAAGAGATGCAGGAAGGTATCTTCACCGCACAGCAGAGTTTATAATAGTCTTGCTTGAGATTCCCACCTGAAATCTTGGAAAAGAAAGAGGCCCTTCTCTTGACATAAAATGTCTGCACAGAGAAGGCAAAGTGTCTCCTTTTCAGCTGCCTTGGTGCCAGCACCCATTGGAATTCCCAGTTCTGTGACAACAAACAACGGACATTTCAGAGAAGAGAGGGGCAATAAAGAAGTCTCTTGATGACAGAACTTTGCAGAAGGTTCCGTGGACAAGCATGAGCACCAGGCGGAGAGTGAGCCATGATACATGTGGGGGGAGGGAAGAAGGAACGTTTGACTCCAGGGATTGGAGGGAGTACATAGGAGGAACACATACAGTTGAGGAGTAGGGATGGGGGAGAGGTGTCTGCTGCCACTAACGTCCTTGAGTCTGGCAACCTGAGTTCTGTGAACTTTGTGGAAGTGAGAACAGCCCTTGTCATTCTACAATCTAGACCCCGGGCGGAGTGTGTGAAGAGCTTGGAGATCTATGGACAGGCTCTTGGTAGGGCTCTTGCCACAAGGAGGCTGTTGCAGGTAGGCGTGGCCTGAGAGCAGTCTAGCTGGATTCAGCAGTATGGAGACAAGAACATAAAGGTGACCTAGGAGGCTCAGATTTAGGAGATATCTAGAGCTTCTGGCTTCAGGGAAATAAATGGACCAGAACTACCCTGGTTTTTGTGACTCTCTCACAGAGTTGGATTAGACGTCCGGGTTAACAGCATCAACTGCTAAGTGTTCGTGTGAGCATTGTGGGGGATAGAACCTGGTGCCCCGAGAAGGGTGGGCAAGCTGCGGGTTCACAGAGAGACACACTCCATCTCAAAACCTAAGGCAGAGAGTGTTAGAGGAAGTGACGTCAGCCTCTGGCAGCCAGAGGTGCACGCACGCGGCAGTGCGTGCACAGGTGTACACAAGGTCAAAGACACGGTGGGACCCCACTCTGCAACTTAGCAGAACTTTCTCCTCCCTGACTGTCTCCAGGCTCCTGCTAACACCTCTCCTTTTTTAGGAGAGCCTGAACTTCAAGACAATCTCCTTTCGAGGGATCCTGAAGCTCTCCAGCAGCACTGGCTGCAGCCCTCTTGACAGCCATGTAGAACTCTGCAAGCATATGGTGGGCAATAAAGATAAGAGGAAAATAGCCAGACCGATCAAAGCCAGCCAGCCCCTTATATGTGACTCAACACCTACTCTCAGCTGCTGGAAAGGCTGGCATTAAAAGATTTTACCTGTAATCACAGCACTTGTGGGAACCTGAGGAAGGAAGACTGATTCTAGCTCAAGGCCATCCTGGGCTACTTAGGAAGAACACGACTCAAAAAAAAAAAAATTACTCAGCAGGGGAGTGAGGGGTGGGGGACCAGTTGGGGTGACTGTTAGTTAGGATCATACTTCCATGTGCTTCCATGGCTGGGCAAATATAAGGCTGACAATGAAGGACGTCTCAAAGCCAGCCAGCCAGAAAGCAGCCAGGAGCAGGGCAGCTGTGTGCATGTTAGAGATGATGTTTTTCTTTGACTTGGTTCTGAGACCTTTGGCCCAGTTTTCCCGAAGCAGGCAGAGGCCACGATAAGCTGAGGCGGAGCTTCTGGAGGCTGGAGTCCTAGAGACTTATAAAGCCCAGCCCACAAGTGCTGGGCATCTCTCCCAAGGCCCCCCAGACTGCTGCTGGCTCTCTGCTGACACCCTAGCGATGCAGCGGCTTTTGGCTCCAGCCAGGAGGGTCCTCCAAGTGAGAAGAGTGTTGCAGGAAGCTTCGCTCACACCTCCTCACCCGCTCTCAGCAGCCCAGCAGAGGTGAGTCACCTGCTCTGAGGGTCAGACAAGCAGGCAGAGGACCTGTCGGAGAAATCACTAGGCTCCCGGGCAAAAGCTGGTGAGGCTTGCACTCAGCCCTAAACACACAAGTTGGCTTCAAAGGAGCTCTGTTGCCTCTTTACTAGACAGCTCCTGCCAGCTGTTGAGCTGGAACCATCCAAACCTAAGTCTCTGATGCGGGTTGTTTAGGAAAAACAGCATCCTTTCCTCTGCCAGCTGCAGGAGGCAGCAGAACTCCTCGGGATCCCACAGATGCAACCTTAGCTCAAGGGCTCACTTTAGCCCAGGGCAGCAAGACCTAGAATGTACCAAAAAGAGGAAGCTGTGTTTCTCCATGCTTCAGTTTTATGAGATGAAATATAGAAGTTGTGTAGTTTTGTGTGTGTGTGTGTGTGCGCGCACGCGCGCGCATAGGGGGTACATATGCTTGTGCAAGAAGAACACTCATGCCTGTTCTTTATAAACACCCTTTAGTCTGGTCCAAGTACTTGTGGTTGCCCAGA
The DNA here is from genome assembly GCA_004026605.1 of Ondatra zibethicus. Lineage (NCBI taxonomy): Eukaryota > Metazoa > Chordata > Mammalia > Rodentia > Cricetidae > Ondatra > Ondatra zibethicus. The sequence goes on along the minus strand of PVIU01000775.1, from coordinate 152,753 downwards.
ACTAACAGGATACAGCTGTGCCTCCTGCTTTGGGTTTCCAGGTGCCCCTGAATTATTTTCTCCCTTGTTCACTGAGATTAGAGTCCCAAGGCTTCCTTTCACTTATACTCATGAACAGGGAATATTTAGGAAAGCCCTTTGCTCTTGTGTCTTCCCGTGCCGCTCGCAGGGAGCCTGGTGTAGGTGTGGAGGAGCAGGGACAATGCCCTTCACCTTTTTCTTTTCTTTATGACCCCGCACTTCATGGAGTGCTTCATCTCCACTTTCCCACTCCTTGCAAAACTACTGGATTTCAATAGAATATTCCAGTTCAGAATCTAACTTGTCTCTGCATTTGTGAGGAAGTGGTAGACATGATTTACTAATTTCAGGACTGAACAAGGGTGACCTTTCCATGCCCTCCCCCCTTTTTGAGACAGGATCTCTCTATGTGGCCTTGACTGACCTAAAACTGACTAGGTAAACCTTGGCTGATCTAGAACTCACTATGTAGACGAGGCTGGTCTTGAACTCATAAAGATACATCTGCCTGTGCCTCCAGAGCACTGGGATTATAAGTATGTGCCACCAGCCACCATACCTGGCACAGACTTTCCCTAAGCAACAGTGGGCCACTACCCAAGCCTCCTTCCTCATCAACCTCTGTGGCTTCCTTGGTTCATGCTCTGGAATTCCTATTCACATTTCCCTTTTGGTGCCCTTGTGGTTAACCCCAGTGCTCGCTGCCTGAACTACTAATGTCCTTCACAGGTCATCTTTGCTCTGTAGATCACCTCTAATCCAACCAGCATCAGTTTTAAGTCCACCCCAGAATAATCGCCACACCAGCATCCGCTTCTGTGCCTTGATATTAAGCACCTAGGTCTCCATGTTTCTCACCCATAATCTCCCTCCGTCCACACCCTCCTCTGTGAAGGCTTCCTAGCCTGCTCAAACAGCCCCATTGTGGCCACTGCCCCTTCATCCCCTCTAGTCCTTCATTGACAGAAAACCACTTATCTGTCACTCAAGATTGACCTTGGGGGCTGGTGAGGCGGCTCATCGGGTAAAGGTGCCAAATCAGAAGAGTTAAGGTCAATCCCCAGAATGTGCGTGGAAGAGGGAGAGAACAAACTCCTGAAATTTGTCTTTGGACTGCCACACATGTGCTGTGGCGCATGTAATCCCCCCCCACAACATTTAAAAAACATAAACAAAGGAAACAAGGTTGACCTCAGTTTTAGCGTCTGCCATAAAGCTCTCCTTATTTTGCCTACCCAGAGAATCTCCGCTTCCCTTGCCCTACATGATTTTTCCTATATCCCTTTTATGGTCCTCATCCCCCTCCAGTCTTGGCAACTGAACAATAGCCATGCTCCTTCCTGCTCTGCCCTCTTCTCTATGTAATGCCTTCACACAACACCACCCTTCTCTGCACGATGCTGAGCATGGGTGCCGAGCATGGGAGAGTTAGTTGTGAACCCACAGAGAAGCAGGAAGGACGAAGTGAGTTAGAGCTTGGTGTGGATTCTTGCGCTAGGCAGCAAGAACAAGCTACTTTAAATTCAATGCAATTATCATCCTTGGAGAAAGCACAGGATGGGGACTCCCTAGTGCCCGGCACTCCCAAGTGCCCGGGTGCTCCTGGAAGCCTTTGTGTGATACTTTAATCTCCAAGGCTCTGAAATCTACGTCCAGAAAAACCTCTACCAAGAAGATAAGGAATGTTCCTGGTTCTCTGAACTTCTCCCTGGATCTTGTCTTTATGAGAAGCGAGGGAGGCAGTCAGCCCGGATGAGGCAGAAAAGAGACATGAGCCTAAAGGAAAATAGCCACGCTGGCAGCTCCAAACACTAGCTAACCATTAGCTCTTGGTCCTGAGTATGCTACCCCATAAATATTTGAAAGTTCAAACTCCAGTTATTTGGAGGGCACCAAATAATTAAGTTAGCTCCTACCCTCTTCCCGTCAGAGACCAATGAGGCAAATCGCTCTGCTTTGGTATCTCTTGACCATAGGACGCTCTTTTGTCTCACTGGGGTCCTTAAAAGTGACTCTCTTCATGGGAGAATTTGGGGACCACAGAGAGGCAGGAGGGGAGGAGCACTCAGTATGAGCCGGAGTCTCTGTGGTACAGAGAAAGCTTTGTAAGCCAGGTGCCCAAGGCAACAACAACTAGACAGTGTTCCTAAAACAAGAAACACCGGAGAATTACTTCACTAGTGTTTATAGCGAAGAAGGGCACCAGCTTCAGATCCTGTAGGAAGGGCGCTTGCAGCTGGGAAGGGAAACTGCACACTTTCCCCAGAGGAGGGACACAGGAGAGAAAGAAAATCCCCCCTCCCTCTTCTACTGACGCCCGTACTCTCTGGTCTCCATTTAGAATTGCACTTTTGATCCTCTGTGCTCCCAGGGATTGGCCTGTTCCACTATACAAGGAGCTATAAAATGCCTGCCCCTCTGTGGGCACAAAAGGTGTCTGCCTTAGTCTCTGGTGAGTCAGCTCTGCCTGGGGAGTGTCTGATGAATATTGAAAAGTCCCCATCAGAAGAAAACAGACAGACTGGAATTTAGGGGAAAAACTTCCTTTAAAAGTAGGAAAATGACCTGGGTGCATTGGCCCACATTTGCAATCTCAGCACTCTGGAGGCTGAGGCAAGAAGGTCATGAGTTCAAGGCCAGCTTGGGCTACGTGGTGAGACTTTGTCTCAGAACAAAACAAACACAGTAACAAGTGGGAAAAGGATCTGTGTGTTCATGTGTGGTAAAAGAGAGGAGAGAGGAAGACAGCGAGAGGTACACGGTAAAGACAGGCAAGGTTTCTTCTAGATTATTTCAAGAGCTTTTACCATATGTGAAAATAAAACATCAGATCATAACAGCTCAAAGGGATGGAGACAGTAACAGAGCCAACCTCAGAAAGGGATTGCGCTCTTCTGCAGGTAGTTGGGTGTACTCTTTTTAACAGGCACACAATAACTGTCCATAATTACAGGTTTGGCGTGACATTTAAGTGCTCATGTGCGCGTGTGAGCACACGCACACACACAACTCACTACTTTGAAATAATTAATTACTGTCAATCGTGATGATTCTGCTGTATCATAGGGCATTGAAAGTTACTTCTGGGACTGGAGAGATGGTTCAGTGGTTAAGAGCACTGGCTGCTCTCCCAGAGGACTCAGGTTCAATTCCCAGCATCCACATGGCAGCTCACAGCTGTCTGTAACTTCAGTTCCAGTTCCAGTGGCTTCAATACCCTCATACAGACGTATATACGGGCAACACACATAAAACATAAAATACAAATAAATAAATTATTTTAAAAAATAAAGTTACTTCTGGGTGAGGATGTGGTTCGGTGCATTTGCCTCAAATGTCCCACATTTATGTCCCAGCACCATGGAATAAAGCAAAACAAAAACTGAAACGTATTTCTCCCATGTAGCTGCACCCCTGTGCACAGCAGACATCCTCTCTCTGTCTCTCCTTTTCCTTACCCTACCCCAGGCTTTTGTATCAATGTTCTAGTCTCTGCTGCTTTGAGGTCCGTGTCTTAGCTACCCTCTGTGAGCAAGAACATGCAATATTTGACTTTCTCTGCCAAATGTATGTCCCATCCATGTTGCTGCAGCAACAGAATTTAACCTTCATGGCTAAATCATATTCCAGCATGCATGTATGTTTGTCTACACGTTCATCTGTCAGCGGGCAGTACAAAGGATTCTCTATTGTGGTTCTGGTCAATAGTTATGCAATAAGTGTGCAAGTGTCTATTGTGTGTGACATGCAAGCTGTCTGCTCAGTTCAGTTCCTTTGGGTATGTACCCAGTATTGAGATTCTTGGATCAGGTGACAGTTCTCTTCTGGGTTTTGGTAGTATAACTGCATAGTTTCCGTGTGGCTGTATCAATTCACACTCCCATCATCTCTGTATGAAAGGTTTTTCTTTAAAAAAAAATTTGTGTGTGCATGTGAGACATGCGAGAAGGTGTGTGTACCATGGTACACATGTGGAGGTCAGAGGGCGACTCCCAGGGTTGCCCTGTGGGTTGCTGAGACTGAGCGCAGTCTGTCTTCAGGGGTGAGGAGGAAAGGCACCTTTCCCCACAGAGCCATCTCGCCAGCCCTGAGAGTTTCCTTTCTCTGCAGCCCTCCCTGCATTTGCTGCTCATTTCCTTATAGAGCCATTTTAACTGTGGCGAGTCTCCATCTTGGACCTTTGCTCCGTACCTCCTTGCTGAGGTATGATGATGCGTGTGTTTGCACCTGTTCTCTATCTGTCCATCCTCTCTGGAAAAAAAACATTGATTCAGGTGTTGGCCTATTTAAAAGCAGGAATATTTGGATTTTTGTTGTCAAGTTGTTTAAGTCCCTGATATGTCCCGAGAGTAGCACCCTTCACATGAACAGATTGCAAGGATTTTCTCCCGCAGGAAGTTGTCTTTATTCTCATATCGTTCCTTGTGCTGTTCAGAAGCATGTTCCATTTTAAATAATCACATTTGCCTTGCTCTGGGACAGAGGTTCTTAAGAAGTATTTGAAGGACTAGCGAGATGGTTTGGCAGGTAAAGCTGATAAGTCTGATGACCTGAGTTCCATTCCCAAAACCCACATTGTGGAAGGAGAGGACAGACCCGTGGTTGCCCTTCGATGCCCACACACATACATAAGTAAACACATAAATAGATAGGTCAGTAATATGAAAGCAGGGAAACTGAAAGGAAGGATCATGAATTTGAGTTTTATCTAAGCAACCTAGTGACTCCAATCCAGGCTACATAGTGAAATCACGTCTCAAACAAATCAAATCAAAACAAGAGGAATCTTTACCCACCTACATTAGCATGTGTCCTGCATTTCCTTCCAGTAGATTCATGATTTTAAGTCCTACGTTCGGGTCTCTCACCCATTTACAATTTGTTTTTGTATGGTGAAAGGCAGGGCTCAGTTCTGCTGTGGGTGGATAGCTCGTTTTCTCAGCAGCACTCAATGGAGAGGTTCATTTCTTTGAGGTGTGTTCTTGATGCCTTTGCAAAAACTCAGCTGTCTAGGAAAGTGTGAGTTTACTGATTCTGAGCTCTTTACTCTGCTCTGTTGGTCTGTTTTTATTTCAGGGATGTGTAGTTTGAGCTATTATAACTTCATCGTGTGTTGTTGCTTTGTTTGAGAAGGGTTCTGCTATATAAGAACTGGCCAACCTGGACCTTGCTCGGTAGCCTAGGCTGGCTTCCTCCACACAACCTCCTGTCTCAGCTGCCCATGTACTTGGATGGTGGGGTGCACTTCAATGCCCAGGTTTGGACCTTTTGAAGTCAAGTCTCCTAACACCTAACAACTTTGTTCATATATATATTCTTTTTTCTCTTTTAAAAATTTGTGAGTGTGTGAGTTTAAATGCTCACATGTACATGTGCCGGTGTGTGTGTGTGTGTGTGTGTGTGTGTGTGTGTGTGTGTGTGCGCACACATACCTTATAAAGAGGTCAGAGGTCAACACTGGGTGTCTTCCACAATCTCTCTCCACCTCAATTTTTGAGACAGCATCTTCACTGAACGTGGAGCTTTCTGATTGACTAGACTTGCTGGATAATGGGCCCCAATGCTGCTCCTGTACTCAACATGCTTAATTAATTGATTAGTTAAGCTAACGGCCTATCAGGGTGATTTATTGTTCCAAGGACTACTTCTATTTCATTGTTTCTTTCATTGCTTTATTTTCTACTTTGTTTATTTCTGCTCTGCTGCTTAGTATTTCTTTCCTTCTCGTACTTTTGAGTTGGTTCTTATTTTTCTTGGTCCTTGCATTGCATCATTAAGTTGTTTGTTGCATTGCATCATTAAGTTGTTTATTCATAATTTGTTTGGCACAGACATGTTGCCATATGCTTCCTTCTAAGGGTTGGTTTTGCTGTGTCTCATGGGTTTTGGAATGGAACAGTTTCACCTGCCTTGAGATTGTTGTCCACAAACAGCAGCTGTTAGGTGCAATGTGCTGCCAATGTTTGTTTCATTCGCTTGGTCTACAGCCCAGGTGAACTCTATTGTTCCTTTGTTGACTGTCTGTCTCAATGACCTATCTTATCTATTGATGAAAGTGGTGGTGGTAAAATCCCCAATTATATATTAGGATCTGTTGTTCCAGTTCTATCTGAAGTCTTGCTTTATAGAATCCATGCCCCTGCACTGAATGTATATGTATTCACAAGTATTTCCTCTTGCTGAATTTATCTATTATTTATTAATTTATTTATTTATTTATTTATTTATTTATTTATTTATTTATTCCTCTTGCTGTCCATTTATCATTAGAAAGTGTAGTAAGAGGAACGGGCTTCATCCCACCACCCAGCTAGCTTAACACCCGAAATAACCACACAAAAATTGTATTAATTAAATTACTACCTGGCCCATTATATCTAGCCTCTTCTTGGCCAACTCTCACATCCTGATCTAACCCATTTCTACCAATCTGTGTAACACCATGAGATCGTGGCTTACTGGGAAAGATTCTAACCAGTGTCAGTCTCAGGCAGGAGCTTCATGGCATCTGCCACACTGCCCTTCTTCCCAGCATTCTGTTCTATCTACTCCACCCACCTAAGTGCTGCCCTATCAAAAGGCCAAGGCAGTTTCTTTATTCAACCAATGAAAGCAACACATAGACAGAAGAACCTCCTACATCATTTCCTCTTTTTCTGTTTAAACAAAAAAGAAAGGCTTTCACTTTAACATAGTAAAATTACATATAACAAAACAGTTATCAAGCAAGAATTACAGCAACAATTTATATCTATTTTATCTTTTATCATAACAAAGGAAAATGATAACTATAATTATCTATCTATTCTTCAACTCCATCAAAGACTACAGAAGGATATAATATTACCTAAGTAAACAAGTAGTAAGCAACTTCCAAAACTCTAGAAATGACAGAGACATTTTGCTGCCTGTACAGTCACCCAAAGTTCTTCTGTACCATTGGGGCATCCATCTTCAGCCTACAGGCCCATAGTATCCAGCAGACATTTCCATGAAGCAGGAAAATTCAAAGACAGTTTAGTCACTTTCTTCTGTATCCTGCAGAATGTCTTGCAGACTCTTTCATGAATCAGGAACCCCGAAGGATCATCTCACCTTTAGGCAAGTTCAGCAGTCATCTCTCTGTGGGTACTTCATGTCCAGTAAGCAGTCCAGGCAAGAGCAGTTTCTTGCCCAAATGGCTAACCAACTCCATAAGGAGCCTCTTCGATGCCCATTTTCCTCTTGAAGTAGATTGGTGCTGCCAGGAGCAGACATGTTTCATTGTCATGAAAAGCCCTAAGTTATTAAAATAGTTTAAATGCCATATTCTGTAGTCTTTGAAAGATATGAAGAATACCTATCTAACTGAAATATATTTCTATATATTTAGAAAATTTAACATGACTACAAGCTTGACTATTATTGATGATTATCCATTAACAACCTATATTTCCTAATTATACATTACATTACATTTTTAAATGAACTACACAATACATATAACAAGATTGACCTTAAATTTATATCAATAAAGCCAAATTCATACCAATGCAAATTATTCATATCTATCTCAAGACAGCAGCCTGCTTCATCTCTTTCTATAGACTTTATTCACAGTCTATCTTATCTGAAATGAGCATAAGTACTCCTGTTTGCTTTGGGGGCTCTTTTTATGTATCTTTTTCCATCCTGTCACTATTGGTTTATGTGTATCTTCAGTAGTGAGAAGTTTACTGTAGAGAGTGTATCAATAGGACTTGGTTGTAGTCCAAAGCCAATCTATATCTTTTAGGCGGGAGATTGGAGTGTCTTTTTTTCTTTTTAACATGTTTTGCTAGTCATTTGTATGACCTGTGCTCATTCCTTTTCTTGTTCATCATTGTGGTTTGATGGCTTTCTATTCTGATAGGTTTATCTTTCTCCTTTTACATGTATCTGCTCTGCTATTGAGTTCTACATTTTCACGTGTCTTCATAGTGTAGTTACCTTCTGTCACCTCAGTATAGAATTTCCATAAACATTCTTTTAGAAGTTATTGGTCAGTGATGAATTCCCTGCCTTTTCTTGTCTTGGAAAGACTTCATTTCTTCTTCATTTCTGAAGGATAGCTTTGCTGCATATAATATTCTTGGTTGACAGTTCTTTTCTTTTAGAACTTTGAGTATATCACCCCATTCTCTACTATCCTGCATGGTTTCTGCTGAGAAATCTGCTCTTGATCTAATGAACCATTCCTTATATGTAACTTGAGCTATTTCTTTTGCTGTTTTTGGAACTTCTATTTTATACCTTTACATTGATTTATTTACTATGTGCGTACACATGTATATGTGTATGCTATGGATGTGTCTGTGCGGCTGTGTGTGGGTAGAGGTCAGAGGACAGTCTGAAGGAGTTGTTTCTCTCCTTCCACCATGTAGATACTAGGTCTTGAATTCAGGTCACTGGCTTGACAGCAAGTGTCCCTACTTACTGATCCATTTTGCCAGGCCTGTCTTAACCCAGCTGTGCTTTGCTAAGTTTCATGGGCTTCCTTCATGCATTTTCATTTCTTCTTTATTTTTTTTACATTAGATTAATTTTAAAAAAAGCATGCCTTCTTTATGCTCAGAATCTGTCTCTTTTGCCTGCTCAATTGTATTTTTATGACAGTTATTACCATTCTCTGAGCTGAAGAACATAATAATTACCACTCCCTAATGATCAAGCATTCAAATATATGAGCCTATGGGGGCCATTCTTATTCATACCACCACCCCTGTGATCCCAATACTTAGGAGGTAGAGTCAGGAGAATCCAGAAAAACTAGCCTGCCTGGGGTAAAATGAGAGACCCTGACTCACAAATCTCAAATCCAAAACAACAACAAAAGACACACATGTGAACAAAACAAAACAAGCTCTTAGACGTTAAAATAATAAACAGAGAAAAGGTAAAAAGGATTTTGCATGCGTTACTCTTCCTTTTGCTATGACAGGTTGTGCTTTCCTAACAGAAGCAACTTAAGGGAGGAAGCATTTATTTTGGTTCACAGTTTTAGGGTTCAGTTTACCATGGCGGGGAGGTCACAGTGACAGGAGCTTGAGACAGTCGGGAGTCAGAGGACACAGAGTAGTTATGCTCAGCTTGCTTCTTCCTCATCATACAGCCTAGGACCCAACCCAGGGGAAAGTGCCCCACTCCTCCAGGGTGGGCTGTTGGAGCCTGCTCCGACAAAGTCAGCTAGGGTACGTGGAAGCAGGTGTGAGGTTGAGGAGATGGCAGATTGAAAGAAATTGAGACAAAAACCATAGGATAGATTTGGGAGGTTGGTTCGATAAATAGCAACCAGCCCAGAGTTTATTTTAGAACTTGCTCTTATGCCGGTTGAAGGCAGAAGGCAGAACAAAAGAGCGGTGCAGTAAGTCAAACACCCCACCCCCCGCACTGTCCTCGGAGAAAACTCATGCAGTTTTTAATCTGGACATGCCTTCGGCTGGCATTTACCAGCCTGTGTCTTATTAATGTGTTCTTTTTTGATGGGCAAAATGCTCTTTCCCGTGGGCTTAATCAAAATGTTCCTTATAATTCTCAAGGAGAGTGAAACAAGCAAGCTTGAACTCAATGACTTATATGTCAGAAATAGACTCCAGATGGAAACTGAGTCACATGTGGGTTACCACAGTGGGCCTTTCCGTCTCAATTAAACCATCAAGATAATCCCTCCTAGGCAGGCCCAAAAGCTAACCTACTCTCAAAGATCCCTCATGTGTCTGGAGGCTTGTCTCCTAGGCAATCCCGGATCCCACGACTTGATCATCAACGCTGACATTACACTCTGAGAGTCTAGACAGACTGCCGTTTGAAGAGTGATCACAGAACTAGTGTGGCTATGTGATTAGGATTTAGGATGAGTTAAAGGATAAAAGGGTCAAGTCAACAGATACAACTACTAAATTTTCACTCCCTTGCTAACACAGCTTCAAAACATACTAAAACATGAATGAAATAATTACCCCATTATTGCTTTCGCGGCAACTGCCGAAAGACCATTAGTGGATTTATGGCTGTTATTTTAACCACAGGTTTTTCACAATCCCTCCTGCTCCCCTGGCCAAAACAGACACTTGGCCGAAAGACGTGGGCATCCTTGCCCTGGAGGTCTACTTTCCAGCCCAATATGTGGACCAGACTGACCTGGAGAAATTCAACAATGTGGAAGCAGGGAAGTATACAGTGGGCTTGGGCCAGACCCGAATGGGCTTCTGTTCGGTCCAGGAGGACATCAACTCCCTGTGTCTGACAGTGGTGCAGAGGCTGATGGAGCGCACGAAGCTGCCATGGGATGCTGTGGGCCGCCTGGAAGTGGGCACAGAGACCATCATTGACAAATCCAAGGCTGTGAAGACAGTGCTCATGGAACTCTTCCAGGATTCAGGCAACACTGACATTGAGGGCATAGATACCACCAACGCCTGCTATGGTGGTACTGCCTCCCTCTTCAATGCTGCCAACTGGATGGAGTCCAGCTACTGGGATGGTATGTGTTTCTGGGACATTACAGAAGTAGGGTTCTTAGAGTAGAGTCTGAACACTATGTTCTGCTTGTCAGTTCTCCAGAGGGCTTTATCCTGGGAAGGAAGGGAAAGGCAATTTATTTCTACAGCTGCTGCTATTGCCTAACAAAAACAGTGAGAACAACCAGGTGGATGTTCGTGTAGCGGTTCATTCATCCTGCGCATTATCCCGTGGTGTGAGTCCTGCACCTGATCATAGAGGAGAAAATGAAATGATCGGTGTCTTACTGTTTCAGTTACTTGTCTCGCATTTGAGTTTCAGAGATTTTAGCTCATTGCCTACGGCAGGAAGAATGACAGCACGCAAACAGACGTGGTACTGGAGATTTAGCTGAGAGTTCTACCATCCAGATCTATAGGCAGAAGGAAGAAAGAGACTTGGGGCTTAGCTTGAGCTTTTGTAACCTCAAAGTTCACCCCCAAAGACTCTCTCCTCCCCAAAGGTCACATCTCCTAATCCTTTCAAATAGTGCCACTCCCTAGTGACTAAGCATGCAAATACATGGACCTCTAGGGTCATTCTTAGTCAAACCAACACATTAACTTCCTGGAGCCTCCAAGTTCTGTTTGCCTTTCTGCCTTCCAGGGCTGAGGGAAGGACTGAATGAAGTACTGACTGGGGTGTGAGGGACCTTGGCGGTCTCTGTAGTTACTGAGTTTGAAACTAGGCCAAAAAGCATGGAAAACCAAAGAGAATACTAATTACAAAAATCAATGTTAAGGGCTTAATGTTGCCATGGATCCTAGGGAATATACAGCCCAACCTTCTTTGCTTTAAGTAAAGAGCCCAGGACTGCAGAGGGCTCAATGGTTAAGTACTTGCAGGGCAAGAAGGAGGGCTGGAGTTTGGATCTGGGATTCCAAGTTAAAGCTGGGTGGGCGTGCATGAAAAGAAAAGAGACTGAGCAGTATAAAAATGAGGGGGCTGGCAAGGCGACTCCTTAGGTGAAGGTGTTGCTGCCAAGCCTGATGATCTGAGTTAGGCCCCCAGTGTAAGTCCATCCATCCATCTGTCTGCTGAGGCAGGCAGATCTTCCTTCCTGCTTGCAGCCTGAGTCTCTTCCTTTATTGTCTCCCTCTCAGAGAGGCAGCTTCTGTCTCTGTCTCTCTCTCTGCCTCTCTGTTCTTCTCCCCTTCTCCCTTCCCCCTCCATAACCCACTAAATAAATATCTAACCTCACTCTGCATGGCGTGCCTATCCGTGTCTCTGTCTCTTGCCTGCTGCTATCTCTTGCTGGCTGCCGCCACATGGCTCTCTGCCCGGGACCAGCTGCCTTCGGAGACCTTTGGCATGGTCTCATGCGCCATCCCTGCCTGGGACTGGCTGCTCTCCGGACCCGCTGCCTGCCACCTGGAGGCCTGCAGCATTTCTGCCACTGCAGCTACTCAGGGATCCACAGCATTTTTATTAATCCATTTCACCCAGGCCCCACAAGGTGGAAGGAGAGAACTCTATCGAGTTGTCCTCTTGTTTCCTTTTGGTGTGACTTTTATAAAGGAAGGAAAATAGATTTTTGAAAACTTAATCATAAAGAGTTGGAATTAAAAGGCACACACTGAAATTAACCAGACTCAAAAGCTATTCAACTCAATGGAGTTTTCTATAGCTAGAAGAGCCACTCAGAACAGACTCTGCAGATTTTATACTTTGACAGTTGAAAGTATTTTTATGCACGTATCCACCACCAAAACCAGAAACTCCATGAGAGAATTAGAACTAAAAAAAGAATTCATTTTGTACCTCATCACCAGCACCTGCATTCAGTCCTTCATCTGTTGCGGAACAATCTTTTTGTACACTGTGAATCTTTTTGCACATTTGTTTGTATATAGGCAAATATTATTAACTAAATTTCACATATGAGAGAAAACTGAAAAGTGTTTGAGTCCCGATAAACTTCTCTGCCGACACAATAATCCAAATCAGACCAAATCAAACCAAATTAGAAAAAGCCCAGGTTAATGGATGCCAGTGCTTCCAGCCCCCAGAGAGGAAATGGGGAAGGAAGACTGGGAAACCATGTGTTTGTTCTCTGTGGAGCGGTTTAAATACTCTGTGGGAGTGGTCTTGAGTATCTCTGGGAGGGGTCACCTTTTGGTGGACTTTCTTGGAGGTGGAGTCTGGACTGAGGCAACTCCCAGGTGAGGGGCCAGGGATGGAACTTTCCACCCAAACACTCCAGACTCTTGGGATACCTGGAGGCCAGGTGCTGGGGTGACACTCCCAATCAAACAAAAACGCGTGTCTTTTTCTTTCTGAAATTGTGTGATCTTGCTTAATATTATACATTTTTAAGTCCATCTGTTTTCCTGCAAACATCATGATTTTGTTTTTCTTTGAGGCTAAATAATGACCTATTTTATATATAAAAATGTCCTTTGTCCACTCAGCTATTGAGGACACTTAGGATGATTCCTCTTCTTTGCCACAGTAGACGTGGGTGCAGACACCTCTGTGGAAGGGGTGGGGTTCTCTGGGTATACGGTCAGGAGCGGAACACTTAGATGATATGCTAGTTCTGTCTTGAGTTTGGAGATTTCTCAAAAAGTAATTTCCACGGCAGTTGTATTCGAGCCCCACCAACACTGAATAAGGGTTCCTCTCTCTCCGCGACTTCTCCAGCATTTATTGATAGATTTATTGATGATAGGCATTATGACTGGGGTGCTAAGGTGGCATCTCAAAGTCATTCTGGCTCACAGTTACCTGATGGCTAGGAATAGCGAACACTTTTGAAGTTATTATTGGCCACTTTTGTTCCTTTTTCATGCTTTTGAAAAGTGTCTATTCCGTTCATGTGCTTAGTTGTTGATTGGAGCTTTATCTCCTTGGTATTTAATTTCTGCACTTTTTGGTAAATTCTAGATACTGTCTGGAGCTTAGCTGGTAAAGATTTTCTTCCAGGCTATGTGAATATTTTAGGTTATTTTTCTGTTACACAGCTTGTCTTTTTTAAATGAGACTTTTGTAATGATGGGAAATAGTTTTTTGTTGGTTATAAGTATTGTAAATACTCTTCAGTTCGACTTTTGATTTTGTCTCTCTGTAGAGATTTGGTTTTTACAGTTAAATTTAAAGGTCTTTCCCTTAATGACTTCTAAGTGCTTTTCTATAGTTTCTGAAATTTTCATGTTGAGAGTGAAAAAAAATAGATACATACAAAAATGTTATTTTATTCTCCAAAAACACATGTACAGTTTGAGGGAAAACCCTAATACTTTCTCTTGGGGTTGTTACAAGTAGTGAGAGGAGGCCCTTGAACTTCAAGGAATGTGAATTGGCCTCCCGACTCTCAAAACTTCATCTTACAATTTAATATTTTAAGTTCTCGATTCCTTCCTTCTTTGAGGAGCCATCACTAGGTTGTGACTCAGTTGGAGAGTGCTTGCTTGCCTAGCATGTTCAAAGACTTGGCTCAACCCGTATCAGTGCCAAAATGCAAGGGGGAGAGGTTTCAGTCAGAACAGGGTTTGAATTTCAAATTCCACGTCCACTAGGTCAGTGGTTCCCAACCTTCCCAAGGCTGCGGCCCTTTAATACAGTTCCTCATGTTGTGGGATGGCAACCACCATAAGATTATTTTCATTGCTATTTTATAACTGTAATTTTGCTATACTGTTATGAATCATAATGTAAATATCTGTGTTTTCCAATGGTCTTAGGTGACCCCTGTGAAAGGATCATTCGTTCGCAAAGGGGGCACAACCCACGAGAACCACGGCATTAGCTGGATGCTCCAGATAAGTTTCTCTGGAGGCCTTGTCTTCAGTCAGACATGTTAGCACAGCCTCCTCCCTCCTGGTGCCTTGTCCTTCCGTGGTTTAGCAGACACATGAATATGTAGGTGCTATAAGTTGGTTGATACAAACCTAAACTGTCTCCACAAGTGCCAATTAACAGAGTGACTTTGGAAATGGAATCCTGGCCAGACATGGTGGCCCTAGTTTGTCATCAGCCACTTACTGATGCAGGAAGATCTTGAATTTGATCCAACCTGGAGTATGTAATGAGACCACATCTCAAAAACGCTACAAACAGGTATTGAGAATGGATGGCTCAGCAGTTAAGAGCACTTGTTATTGCAGGCGACCTGGGCTCAGTTCCCTGTCCCCGCATGGAGGCTCACAACTACCTGTAACTCCAGTTTCAGAGTGTTTGACCACTTCTTATGACCTCTGTGGGGACCGGGCACACACATGGTGCAGACACATGCATGCAGGCAAAACACTTATACACATAGATATAAGTAAATAAATCTAAAAAGTAAAGCTTAAATCCTAAAAATAGAAAAAAATTATGAAAAAATAAATAATCCTGGGCCCAGCAATATGGTTCGGTGGGTAAAGGGGCTTGCCACCAAGCCTAATGACCTGAGTTCCTTCGCCAGAACCCATGTAGTGAGGCCTGACTCACACAAGTTGTTCTCTGACTCTCACATGTTTTATACTATCTTGTATGCATGCAAACATACATTTACTTAAAATTACATCAAAAGTCGGGAGGTGGTAGCTCACGCCTTTAATCCCAGCACTTGGGAGGCAGAGGCAGGTGGATCTCTGTGAGTTTGAGGCCAGCCTGGTCTACAAAGTGCGTGCCAGAACTGTTACACAGAGAAACCCCGTCTTGAAAAACCCCAAAAATGCATAAAAATTTAAATGTAATTCATATATATGATTCTGAGTGGGTGAGGATTCCATAGAAAGACCGTAGGGGCACTGAGCATTGAATTTATATTTCAAATGGACTGTGGGTTTCACTAGAATTTATGTGTGCTATTTTATTTTATATTTTATTTTATTTTATTTTAGGTCTGGTTCCATCTATTTCCAGTATACAAAACTGTGCTAGACACACAGCTGACCCTCACTCTACTCTAGGTTTGGCAGTGATGTCCTGACGGTCTGTCTTTGCAGGTCGCTATGCCCTGGTGGTCTGTGGTGATATTGCGGTCTACCCAAATGGTAACGCCCGGCCGACAGGTGGCGCTGGAGCTGTGGCAATGCTGATTGGGCCCCAAGCTCCTCTAGTGTTGGAGCAAGGTTCGTAATAAACATTCCCGAGAGGCTGCAGGCGGTACATTCACATCATAGATCTTAAACCCAAACTGTGACACACACTCCTCAGGGCCGGGGGATGGTGGTGGCTCTCCTCTCAAAATTTGGCCTGGGGAGCAGCTGCTTAAAGGGGAGAGAGAAGCCAGAATCTGTGGTTTCATCATGCCTGGGGCGGCGGCGGGGGCGGGGGAACACGGACAGTGTATGGAGTGTGCCTGCCAAATGCGGGTTCAGAACCGTAGGGAACCATGGTGAAACCAGCTGTGAAAGAAGACATTCAGCCATAAAGTCAGGCTTGGAGAATTCTGGCATAGGTGACAGACAAAGCCAGGAGTCTCTTTTCACACGGTCTCTCCCATCTTTCTGTTTGAGGCGGCCTGTGTGAGAGACGGTCTCTCAAACCGTCTGTGCCTTTTCCAGGGCTGAGGGGAACCCACATGGAGAACGTCTATGACTTCTACAAACCAAACTTGGCCTCAGAATACCCACTGGTGGATGGGAAGCTTTCCATCCAGTGCTACATGCGGGCCTTGGATCGGTGCTACGCAGCCTACCGCAAGAAAATTCAGAACCAGTGGAAGCAAGGTACCCGGCTGGGAGGGCAGAAAGCGGGCCGCTGCTCATGGCCAAGAGTCTTCCTTTATCTCTCCCTGGAGGGAACACTTTGGAAGGCCTGTGGGACAAACGAGACAAGGTGTAGAGGAATGAATGAAGAGCCTCACATGAGTCGGCTGGGAGTGGAACCCATTTCTTCAGGAAGCTGAGCCTCTGGGCATCCTCACATCGGGGAGGGAGGATCTTCCGTAGCTCATTGTTGCACCGCCTCTCACCTCCCCACCTTCTTTTCTAGCTGGAAATAACCAGTCTTTCACCCTCGATGATGTGCAATATATGATCTTCCACACGCCCTTTTGCAAGATGGTCCAGAAATCCCTGGCTCGGCTGATGTTCAATGACTTCCTGTCATCCAGTGGTGACACACAGAACAATTTATACAAGGGGCTGGAGGCCTTCAGGTGGGTCTTCTTAAAGTGGAAGGCTTGGGAAGCGTCAGCAAGGAGGCTCCCTCATACCTGGGATGTGGACATCCCTCCATGAGAAGCAGCTGGCAGCCCTCCACAAAGCAGAAAGGATGCTAAGCCTTTCTTTCAATAGAGGGAAGGGATGGGGCAAGTCTGCAGGGGCTCTCCGTGTATTAGGCGAGGAGAAGATAAAAAGAAGGAAGGAAAGCTAAGCAGGGTATGTGGTTATGGATTTGGTTTCTAGTTTTCTAATGGACTATGGAAGTGCATAGATGCCACACTGAAGTGCGTGTAAATGCTGTCTCAGTCGACAGGAATGTGACTTTGAGCTCTTCAGACATTTCAGTATTTTAACAAAAACCATGCACCCCAGAGCTTTCTCTCCAGCCATGCTCCTGACCCTGTTCTCTTGTCAACTCTCATGTGACATCTTGCTCTGCCTCGCAGGGGTCTAAAACTGGAAGACACCTACACCAACAAGGATGTAGATAAGGCTATTTTGAAGGCCTCCCTGGACATGTTCAACAAGAAAACCAAGGCCTCGCTTTACCTCTCCACGAACAATGGGAACATGTACACCTCGTCCCTCTATGGGTGCCTGGCCTCCCTTCTCTCCCAGTGAGTACTGTCCCTTGCCCACCTGCTGTTTCCCATTCGTAAGCTGATTGGCCAACCAACGCTTGCTCCCTTTTCATTGAAACATTTGGTTTGCTGAGAGAGAGACTTTTACAATAAAGGGGGAGACAAAGGATGGATAGAAAGATTACAACTTGTCCCAGAGGTGATTGGGGGACAGGTTTGCTAGCTGTGTTGAACTTCTCCAGTGTGAACGTGTATACTGGGGAATATGCCAGATTTACCCAGGCAGGAAGACAATAGAACCTGTGGACATATCTTTATCTCATCAATTTAAAATCTTTATACTTAATACAGCATGATGGATTGGAGGCTGGCTTCAGACCCCATAACTGGGTTCAAGCCTGTTTACCACTTGTCTTGAAAGCTAACTCCCTGGACCTGTATGAGCCTTGCTTTCTGTACCTGTGAAATATTTGTATAACAATGGCTGTTTTCCACAGTTCGCTTTTATTCTTTGGTAATTTCTTACAGTATAAAATGTATTTAGATTGCATCTACCCTCAATCATATACTCCAACTCCTCCTGGACCGCCACTTAGCTACCTCTTTTTTATTTTATTTTTATATAACTCACTGAATCCAATTAGTGCTTCCTATATCACACGGGTATAGGGTCGTCCGCTGGAGCATAAGCAACCCACCAAGAAACTGACTCCCCTCCCTCAGCAGCCATCAGCTACCAACAGCAGCATGAGCCCTGTCTCTACCCATGCAGGAATTTTGATGGGCTTGGCCGTATGCAAGCAGCCAGAGTTGCTGCGTGTTCATGAGTGCAAAGGCCCTGACATGTCCAGGATGCACGATTTTGCAGCAGTCCAACCTGACTTCTGGATCTCACAGTCTTTCTTCTCCCTCTTCTGTGATTGTCCCTGAGGGGTGTGTGTATGTGATACAGATGTATTCCCATCAGTGCAATAGTGACACAAATGTTATTGGAGTAACCAACAGCTTTCTAATTGGATTTAAGGTCAGCTCCGTAGGAGGGAACTCATGCCTGGTATTGTAAACCTGTCTAAGAACCCATGACTGGGTAGGTCCTAGGCCCTACACGAGAACCTACGATTACTTTGCTAAATAGACATATTATCAAACACTCTTCTAAAAACCTATCCATATGCTCATATATTAGTACAGCTCTCATCCCTGACTGGAGAAGCCTCTTTTTGCAGTGGTTAGTGATCAATACAGAGATTAACAACTGGTCAAAGTACGGAGGATAATCGACTATGGAATGCTTTCCAGTTTTCAGAAAAATTTCCTTAAAACATTACGATGCTCAGAAAGCGCTCAAATGCTGTGACCTGTACTGATTTTCCCTGTTTTGTGGTGTTTATAAGGAATCACTGCATATTATATAGAAAAGATACCCAGAGGTGAACTTGATCAAATTACTGATGGGGGGTGCTCGGAAAACTGAGTCATAGGAATATGTGCTAGCAAATGCCTGTACTCCCAGAACTGTGGAGACCTGGGGAGAGGAACCGTAGAGTTCAAGGTCAGCCTGGGCTACATAGGTACACGCACACACACGCACACACACACACACACAAGCTGAACCACTGTAGTTAGTTTGGGAGCCCTGAGGGTTAGTCCACTGGTCTAATCTGCTACACCTGGAAGCTTCTGCCCTCACAGCTCTGCCTTCACGTTTTGGGCTGTGGCCGCTCTCATTTTGGCAAAGCTTCTTCTGGTCCCATACCTGGATTCCATCAAAGGTTCCTCTTTGTGCAGGGCACGTGGAGCATACTTCTGTGTGAGGTGGGCAGTGGTGAGATAAGGCTGACACACAGAACTTTATATGAAATGCAGAATACAATGCTGATGTGGGTTTTTTTTTCCACTTGCAGACACTCTGCCCAAGAATTGGCTGGCTCCAGGATTGGTGCCTTCTCCTACGGCTCAGGCTTAGCAGCGAGTTTCTTTTCTTTCCGAGTGGCCAAGGATGCTTCTCCAGGTGAGTCTCATCTTGTAGCAGGTACTCCCGAAACCGGGCCACCCCGTGTTTCACTCCTGCTGAAGCTGCTGTCTTAACAGAGCTAAGCTGGGATTAAGAGCAAAGTCAAGTCCTGCATAAGGTTATGTGCATGCGAGTACTTCCTCGATAGTAGAGTAGACACAAGAAAGCCTGTTAGACAAGGCAACAGGTCCTGGAGATATGAGCTGGCTGCCTAAAGAGAAGTGGACGGACCTGAAACATCCAGTATCAGTGACTGTGGTGTGACTGCTGTGACCAAGATCAGGCACCCAAGCACCATGGGGGGTCAACCCCCATAGCCCAGCTGCCCATTAGCACCAGTGACAATGACAACAGGATGTTTTAATATTGCTTCTGCTTCCCAGGTTCCCCTCTGGAGAAGCTGGTGTCTAGTGTGTCAGATCTGCCCAAACGTCTAGACTCCCGGAGGCGCATGTCCCCTGAAGAATTCACAGACATAATGAACCAAAGAGAGCAATTCTACCACAAGGGTAAGAAAGGGGGAAGGAAGAGAGAAGAGAGCAATTCACCCCTGATTGCATATCAGTGCCTGGGAACCGTACCGCGGGGTTCATCAGACATGCAGGATGGGATGGGCCAGGGTCACAGTTTTTATGATGTGCTTATGAGGCAAGACCTAGAACAACTGAGCCATCTTCGCAGATGGTCTTTAACAGCCATGCAGACCTCAAGGACCAGACCCGAAATGGCGGCTCCTCTGGTCCCTCTTCTGTATGATTCTACCTTCCATATGGTGTTCTAGGGGTGGTTTACAGCCCCCGGAAGTTCAGTCCGGAGTGCTTCCCTTGAGTCTGTGGGCATTCCTACCACTGCGCTCTCTGCTGCACACCTGTGCCACTCTTTATAATTCCTGCTTCTTATTCTGTGTCCCACAGTGAACTTCTCACCACCCGGTGACACAAACAACCTCTTCCCAGGGACTTGGTACCTGGAGCGGGTGGATGAGATGCACCGCCGAAAGTATGCCCGGCGACCCGTCTAGAGGAGGCGAGTGAGTCTGCCGGGCTGGTAGCCCGAAGGCCTGGGGTCTTCCTCTGGGTAGCAGACGCAGTTCTGAGTCTGTAATCATGTCAGAGATGGTCGTAAGGAGTTACAAACTGTGAGCTCCAGAACATGGTGGGAGGGGCCTCTGTCCTGGAAATCTGGACTGTGAAAGTCAGACCTCGTCGAGAAAGTCTCCTAGAAGCTTGGTAAATCAGAACCCACAGGAGGAAGCAGCCAGCAGCCAGAACTGCGGCATATTGTTCCAAAACAATGAGAATCAGAACAAAAAGAAAAAAAAAAAGACAAGAGAGAAGGCAGACCAGCCCTTTCCTTCCCAAGAGCTTGGACAGCATCATGCCAAAAACACAGAGCAGGGCTTCCTAGCTGTTCACACTGAATCAAGATCACCAAGCTGAGCTGACACGGAGAATTAAGGTTGATATAGCAGCCCATGGAGCCAGTGTTCCAGCCCAACCCACCCCGACCCCTCATTGCCAGTCTCGGCTCCTGTAGCGCTGGTTGATAGGCTCGCCAGGCATGGGGGCTCAGAACTGGGGAGACAGCAAGGGTACCAGGATCTCATAGAACAGGGGGGCTTTATATGCATAGCTGTCTCTGGCAAGGGGCAAGGCCTGGGGGCTGGGGAGCCCAGGGTGAGGGGTGACCAAATCTGTTTCTCCTCCCTACAGATCCATACAACAGTTTCTTGGGAATGAATTTGAGCTGCTGCCCAAACAGTGTCTGCGTAAAATTCCACCCACGGCTAGCTGTAAATAATGAATAGACACGGTAGCCCCATAGGATCTGCGGTGAAGGGTCACCACGCTCAGTGGCTCCTTTGTGACTCTCCCTGATGCAACCACTGCCACAGGCTCATGCTGCTGTGGACCAGAGCTCCCCTGGGGAGAGGAATATGGGATAAGGGGATCGCTGACCCCCACAGAAGCAGATCAGTCGTCTTCTCCCACACTCAGACAGCCTACCGTTTGTTACAGCTCATTATCGGACTTCAATGCTGTTGCATTTTATGCTCATCACTTAAAGTTTCCTGAGAATGTCTAAATTTTGTATCTTGTTCTGAAATAATATATGGCAATAAAAACGAGGGAAGAGATGAGGTACATTTTCTAGAAGTCAAGACCTTCGCAGAGAGCAGGGCACGCATCCCTTCACCCCACCCCTTCCACTCATGAGCTAATTCTCCACAAGTCTGTCCAGTTCCGCCAAGTACTATGGCAGATACCAGGCAAATAAAGAAAGTGACACGGGGCTCTCCCCCTGCTCACTTCTCTATCCCTACAGACACCATATCCAGGCAGGGCCAGCAGGTGCTTGGTACATCAAATCCCCTTGGCATATGTGGCCAGTGTTACCTAGATCAAACGTAAAACCTGTAAGATTGGCCAGGCATGGTCACACACATCTCAGCACTTGGGAGGCTGAGGAAGGGTGAGTTCAAAGCCAGGCCAGTCTGTGTTTCAAATGGGGAGATCTTATAAAACACACACAACAACAAGAGATGAGGCAGAGTGTAAAGAGGATATAGCTTTTCCAGGGTCCTCAGAAAGCAGCATGGTCTAGGGGATGTGAACACTGAGTGCAAGGCAGGAGGAAAGGGCCGGGGAGGGCTAGGAAGGACAAGGGGTTGTAGTTCTTCATTTTCTTTTAGAAAAAGCTTTGGAGAGAGGTTCTGTAGAGGGAAGCTAGCTGGGGAGTCTTGGGGACACAGAAGAAGGTGACGACCATGTCACGCTGCCACTAGTAAACCCGGGCAAGGCCTAGGGTAAGCTGCAAATCCCGGTCCTCAGAGCATGCAGCATGGGGCCCTGGGCCAGCATCTCTTGCAGGACCATGCTCCCTTCTTTGGTCACTGCAGTGCTGTCTGTCTGCATGGAAGAAAAGTCAGTGGTCATCTGGTTCAAGACAGGGACACAGAACCCATGAAGAGCTAGCTCTCTGCAGGGTCCTGGCAATCGGGACTCCCCCTTCCCTCTGTCCCATCATTGGTCCCTGGCCTACCTCTACCAGGGGTCATGTGGATACAACTAGAAATGATCTCAGAAAGATGGCTTAGTGAGTTAAAGCACCTGCTGCCAATCCTGATGAGCCAAGTTCCATCCCTAGGACTCACAGGACAGGCGAGAACCAGCTCCTGCAAAGGGCCCTCCTGTAACCAAACTTGGAGTCACAGCCTGTACAAGACATCAAGTTCTGCTGGGTGGTGGTGGTGCACGCCTTTAATCCCAGCACTCAGGAGGCAGAGGCAGGAAGATCTCTGTGAGTGTGAGACCAGCCTGGTCTACAGAGCTAGTTTCAGGACAGGCTCCAAAGCCACAGAGAAACCCTGTCTCGAAAAAAATTTAAAAAAAAATCAAAAAAAAAAAAAGAAAAAAAGACATCAAGTTCTGATTCTGAAGAAGCCACATGTACCCTGTGGCATGCATGTTCTACCCACCAATAAAATGTAATTTAAGATTGTGTCATGGTGCTGGTCAAGTGAATGACTGCTGTGACCACACAGCAGCTGAAGGCCCAGCTTCAGGTTACAAGCAGAGCACATGGGTCATCACTATCTACCCCCACCCCACCCAGGTCCCTTGCGATTTTCCCCATCTGCCTTTATAGGGCCCGAAGAGGTCTTCCAGGAGTTAAACTCCACTCTAAAGTTACAGGAGATGGATGCCACAGGTAGAATGTCACAAATAATGGCACTGACTGGGCAAACACTTTCTTTCACCTCACAAGATCTGTCCAAAGTGACTCCCCAGATACCGACATCCTCTGCTTGGTAGTTCCTCCTCCGACCCAGGAGAATCTCTACATCCCGAGTGCTTAGCCTCGCCCCAAGACTTCCGGTGCAGGATGGAGCACTTTGAAAGCACCACTCATCTTAAAAAGAATTCTAGACCCAGAGCGCAGCTAACTGGAGAGGCACTGCTTAGCATGAATGATGCCTTAGGTTTGACAGCCAGCAATGGGGGAAATAAAAATCAACCCTTCCTTTTCAATTTGTGGGGAGGTTATATGATCAGCCAAGGGCCACGTGCTGCAAAGAAATGCTCCCCCATATGACCCTCGTGAAGGTATTTCCAAGTCAGGTCCCGAGCACCCTAGCATGCCCTGTGCTTTGTCTGGAAATGGAACTCATTTTCACCGGCATGTGGCATGTTTAACTTCGCCCACCTCTACCTGTTTTCCAGCTATGGGTGTGGCCCCTCTGGGATACTCTTCATTCAAACTGACAGTTCAGGAGCCAGCATTTAAGGCCAGCACAAGTATTTCAGTAAAAAAATGGGTGTTCTCAGGATGCCCAGCAAGCATGTGCTGGACGTCACTGGAGAGTGTGCCGAGGGGCTGCCTGACTGCTCCGAGGAGCCGGTGTGCCCACACGTCAACCTTGTATTTATTTCCTGAGCTCTCACTGCTGCACTATGAAGCATCCTGTCCCTCTCACAGATGACCCAGCAGAGCTCAAGGTCATCACCGCTGTGTTCCAGGTCATCTAGGCCCATCCCTCTCAAGGTCTGCTGCACCGAGATGGGAGCAGGCCTTTGCCGCTGCACTCTAGCCTTGCAGGAAGCCAAGGCTGGGACGTAGCCTGTCTGTGCCAGGCAGGCTGGAAAGGAATCCTTCCCCACAGATGGACTAATGGGGCGAGAAGTTCTCAATAGACACAGTCGTTTGAATGGAGTTCATTCTGCCGCCTTCTGTGAAAATCATGTAAAACATCGTCAACTCACCTAAGCTTGCTGTGTGCAGCTATTAAGGAAACATGTTCCTTTAGCTCACAAAATCTGTCCAAAGCAACTCCCCAGAGGCCAACATCCTCTGCTCAGAACCAGGAGAACCCCTGCACTCCTGTAGCATGTGAGCTGTGTGGCTAGCCCCACCCACGATACTTCTGGTGCCCAACTGTCCACTTTGAATTCTCTTAACAGCAAAGCACCAGCCAGGGCCTGGCATGCACCGTGCTTAATTTTACTCCTTAATTGCACTCCTAACATGAGAGGATTCTGAAACACTCTGAGCTACGTTCCTGTGGAAAATGCCTCTGGATAATCTTAGAAAAGAAGGGAGGGGCTATCTTCAGGGCACCCAAGCTCTGGTCTTTTGTACACCCCAACCTTCCTCTACTGTTCCAACACTGTTACCGGTCAGCTGCCAAAACCTCCAGAGGCAGCCTGTGGGTGCCCTCTGCTGGCTTTTCTGGATAATGACCGCACAGATACCATGTAGTGTTCGACTCTTTACTAGATGTTATTTCAGGCAGGTGCCCAGGTTCTGCCCCAGGAACGTGGATCTCCTCTCCCATAGAGCACAGCGAGCAGGTTTCTCAGAAAATCCCAAGGAGCTGGTGCCTCCGAGTCCCAGGTTCAGAAGCAGAACTGGAAGGCTTCAGACACGTGCGGCTTCCACGCGTCCAGGCTGGGCAGCAGGGATGAGAGGCCCATGACGTGCCAGGTCTCTCTGTCTGACACCTTGGAGGTTTGGTAGGACAGAAGCTGTACACCTGCCTCTGCCAGGAGGCCTGGGGGTGGGCAGAAAGGAAAGCCCGGGTTAGCATGGCACACGGAGGAAGGGGTGAGAGAACAAGGGTCCAGAGTAGTGAGATGTCGGGTTTCTGTGACCCAGGCCAAAGGACAGAGGATGGGAGGGGGCGGCGCTGGTCTCCATAGTAAGGAGCTGCCGCGGCAGGATAGGTGACTTTCCTCTATGCTGGCTTCTTCTCAGCCTGAGTATCAGGTGAGGCAGGGAAGCTCATACTCTGATGGGAGCTAGGCCAATAGTGAGGGAGCAAGATAATCAGAGAACCGTCCTCTGGGCGTTTGGCAAAGATGATGAAATAAAGTCCCCCCCAGGGTCTGGAGATGCATCCTCTGCCAAACCTGGATGAGACCCAGAACCCTCAGAAGTCCAGGTCCTGGGAGACCAGGGCTGCACCTCCTATACTCTGACACACTCTGTTAGGCTGGTCACCAGAGCCCGCAGAAGGAACAATCCATGAAGTAAGCTCCAGGGATATAGACAGTGTGTGGGAACATGGCGAACTTATGCCATGGCCAGGGGTAACTGGTACTCTACCCACCTCTGCCCATACTACTCTGTGACCTCAGATAAGCTGCTCACTTTCCCTGTCTGAGCTGTTTCTTTCTAAGATTGTGGAAATGGTTCTGCAAGATCCTCTGTGAGATCCCTGAGGCACAGAGAAAGGCCCAGTCCCAGGGAAGACCCCATCTCTGCCCACCTCCCCCGCAAAGCCTCCTCACCAATCATAGTGGGCAGCATTACAGGGTTGGAGGGCGGAGCTCGGAACATGAGCAGGGGCTGGCCCCGGCGTAGTGGCACCTCTGGCCTGAAGACAGCTCCATTGAGCATCTGCAACATTGGAGTGGTACCCTGGACCAAGCCCACAGCTTGGTAGGGGGCACCTGCCAGGGCCACAGTCAGGAGGCCTTCCCCGCTGCCCTGCTCCCCTGGGGCTGCCGGGCTGTGGGAGGTGATGACCTGCAGAGAGAAGACAGAGGCACATTGAGCAGTCCTATCACACGGCATGTGCAGGGACTCGAGCCCGGCCACTAGCTCAGCAGTCTGGGGACAGGGACAAATGGGGAGAGACTCATGTCTCCAGACTTTAGCTTCTCGGGACAGTCAAGATACCCCATAAAGGGAGGACCAGGTGTCTTCCTGGCTGGCCAGAAGGGTGGGAAGTGGGAAGGAGAGGACCAAGCACTGGGTAGCTGACTGGCCTGGTCCTTTCTGCGTCAGCTTCTTAGTCAATGGCCTGACTAGGATGCAGGAAGGGGGTGAATGTGGCAGGGCTGGGAGCACACTGCTCTTAGTCTTTGATTCCAAAGGGGAATGAGGGAGGAAGCCACTAGAGGAGAGCCGAGGGGGTGGAGGAACGTGTTCCCAGGGTTTGCAAGCATCTCTCGGCTCCATTCAGATGCAGCCTAAAATCAGCTTTTTTTTTCTTCAGCTGTGAAATGGAGGTGCCTCACACGCCCCCATTCAGGCCATTTATCCATCTATCCAGAGTTTTGTGAGTATGAGCTCACTCCATTACAAACACATGGTCACTCCCTTCCCAGATGAAGGCATTAAGGCGGGCTCTCACCGATGGGCAGGCAGGGGGCAAGAAGCAAACCCAAAGAGCGAAACTGGGAACAGGCTTCTAAAGCGTGGGGTAGAGCTAGGCACAGTGGCGCACGCCTGTAATCCTAGCGTTTGGGAGGTAGAAGCTGAAGGATCAGAAGTTCAAGGACAACCTGGGTCATACAAGACTGCCTCAAAATACATAAAGAAATAAAGAGAGGGGTGGCAGAGCAGTGCCCAGAGTTAAGAGGGTGTGGTGCGCACATTGAGGCCAGCTTCTTTCACCAGTAGCTTAGCATTCACCAAGTTCACATCTGCCTGTTTTGACGCTTCCCTCAGAAGGCCGACAATGACCGCAGGGCTCAGGCAGGTCCCAGCATTCTTCAGAGATGCTCCTGGGGACACAGAGAGTTACCCAAAAGTTAGTTGTTCACTAGGCACCACAGGAGGGGGCAGGGGACCACTGGCACTTTGCTATCAGTGACAAGGCTCTTGTTGCCCTGGGGACCCCAACGGCAGGCTGCAATGGGCACTTCTTGAGAGTGTTAAAAGCCAGCTGGGGGGGGGGGTCCAAGCCCAGAAACCTAAGATATTTTAACCAATTTGAGAAGCTCCCCTCCAAAACTGAGACCATCTCGACTGGTCTCCTTGGCCTGCCTGTCTTCCCAGAAGATGCCTGGAAAACTGTGTGCTCCCACAAGTGGCTGGGGATGAAGACCCTTGCAAGCTCAGAAGCAGAAAGGTGACACTGAAGTGACCATGTGACCAGTGTCCCAAGGCAGTGGGTGTGGTATCCCCTGGCTCTGCCTGTCCCTGATAATCTTGGCGTTCTGGGTTTACCTGACCTGCCCAACTTCACGATCTCGCCCCAAGGTGCCAAACAGGCAACTGGGGGTGTGGGGGAGGCCCTGTACAGGATGAAGGGAGGCACCGAACCCCATCTGCAGAGTAGTGGACCCACTACCACTACCAAGGCCCCCGAGCCGCACACAGTCATAGGTAAAACCAGAGCCACACAGTTTTGCTGACTGATTCCAATATCTTTTGCATGAAACTCTCTGGTCTTGCTTGCACAGGAAACTTGTCTATCCTAAAAACACTGCATAAACATGATCTGAGAAAATTAAGTACGTTTTCCCAGGGAGCTTACATTCCACTTACATACATTTTTTTTGTCCACCTCTGTCCCCTGAGTCTGCCACTAGATCTGCACTGATCACTGGACACAGCAGGTATGAGTCCACAGTCCCTAGTCCCTGCCTCTCCGCAGGGCCCCTAGCTCATGCCGCAGGCCCAGCCAGACCTGGACTCACCTTGCGTCACCACCTGGATGGTCCCTTTAGGGGAGCCAGCCCAGGCATGCATGAGCGTGCCCAGCGCTTCTGCCAGACCAATCCAAGGCTTGGTGTGTGGAGAGAAGGCACTGGTAAGGGCCTGGGCGTTTACCTGCATCAAGAGGGGAACAGGGTGAGGCCGAGAACCTGATCAAATGAGGAACTAAATCAACGCCACGTGGCCAAGAGTCCGCCTGCCATGGAGGGGCAACTCAGGAGATGGGTGACAATCACCCAGAAAACAGTGACTTATCCCTGTAGGTGAGAAAAGCTACAGATCCCGAGGACACACGGAATGTGTCAGCTGCACCATGTGGCCAGAACAGGGGCCGGAAGCCTAGCTTCTTTCATTGACCCGCACTGGTACTGGCGCCCTCTGTGGGAGACGGACTTCCTGTGTGATGGACCGGGTCTGTTTGGACAGCTCAGTAGAACACGGAAGTCACAGGTGCACGGAAGCAAAGTGGTGGTTCTTAGGGAGGGTGATCTAATTTGCCCTTTTTGTGCTGTTTTGAACGGGGCTTCACTCTATAGTCCAGCCTGGCAGCTCCTGAGTGCTAGGCTCATAGGGTGAGCCACCACGCCTGGCTCATTTTATTTTCTATTCTGATTATTTGAAGCGACTGCTCATATTTGTCATTGAAGACTATGCTCGGCTACCATAACACATACAATCAGATTCAGACCGTTCCAATGAGCCTATATGATGCTTCAAACAGCCACCTATGCTGAGTATGCAGAGGCATGCTGGGAAATTGAGCAGCCAGAGTCGATTGGGAAAGCCCTGAACATCCCAAGGACAGGGTCTCAGGGCTTGGACCTCCCTTCTCCTCCCAGGGACGTAAATAACAGAGCTTCCTTGTTCTGAGGTAAAATTCCTGCTCGCTTTGTGGCTCCAGATGCTTTGGCTCCCGGTCAGGCATTAACAATTTCTTTGAGGCTACTTAGAAAGAATCTATCCAAGAAGGATTTAATTAGGAATCTGGGTTTTAAATTTGCCTGTAATCTCAGCACTAGGGAGGCCAACAGTAACTACAGAAGAAAACCCTACATGTCAAATCCTCAACCCACTGGCAAGCAAACAAAAACTTGGGTTTGATGAAAAAAAAATCAAATAAGCAGCTATGAGACGGGGAAGAATGCAATAATTCTGTTCTTGTTTTCATAGTTATCACTAGAAGAGTCAGAAGCTGCAGTGAGACACAGGGAGGAAAAGCAAGAGGACTAGGGGGTGGACTCAGAGCAGAAAGGCTCAAGCTAAGAAACCCCAGAGCAGGCCTCACACCTCACTGGAAGCCACACAGCCCAGCCCAGGGAAGTGCCTGCTGACTGTACTTCTATGAAGTAAAAGGGTGTGCAGTGATCCATTTTGAAAAATCAATAGCAAGATGCCAGGGCCGAGTCAGGTGCCCCTGAAAACCAGCCTGGCCCCAGGGCTCATCTGTGCTACGGTCAGAGAACTGGAGAAGACGCAGGACGAGTCAGGGAGGAATTTCCTCTCCCAACACAAGCATTTCTTTCCAAAGACCATCGGCAGCTGGGGCAGATAGCGCGATTTGCTAACTTGGTCGTGAGACAAAGATTTCCTATCTTACATAAGATGGCAGCACTCTGTCTTTGTACTCCGTGGAGCTTGTGTGAAGCAGCCTGTCAGAAAAAGTCATGTGATCTCACCGCCACCTCACGATAGGTGGCTACCTCAGAGGGTTCCCTTGGAGAGGGCAGAAGCCCGCCTTTGAAAAAGCTGAGTGGGTTGAGCTCTATCAGGTTGCCAAAGAAGGGGGTATACATTAGCAGGGCATCAGCTGAGGCGGGAGGGACGTCCGCTTTGCTCAGTCCTCCAGCCTCTGGTTGGAGCGCTCAGCCGGGACCCTAATCAACGTCACCTGCTCAGAAACTCACTGGGCAGCCAGATGGGTAGGAAAAAGCGCGGTGGCCTCAAGGAGCCGATGCAGTGTGCAGGGGAAAGAGAAGACGGGCTGGCCAGTGCCACCTGGTTGCCATAGACTCTGCAGGCCCTCAAGAAACCCCCTGATCACTACAGACCAAACGGCATCCTGACTGTCTCAAGACACAGACCTGAGCCATCTAACTAGAGAAAGGCTGGCCACCACAGTTCTGTCCCAACCAGTGACTCTCTCCAGGTTGTGAGTCAGCCAGGAAGGCATGAGCCCTCTCTCACTCACCCAGTCTTAATCTGCTGTTTCTTGCAGAGTATTCATTACATGTCTGGGGCATTCACATAGTCGGCCTGTTGGTCCTCAGAGAACTTAGAACTCAGCATTAACCAGATAACAAACCCATGATAGCACGTAAGAATGTAGTTAGTGCGTGTGGCAGCACACACCTTTAGTCCCAGCACTTGGGAGGCAGAGGGATCCCTGAATTCAAGGCCAGTCAGGGCTACATAGTGAGACCTTGCTTCAAAAACAAACAACAAACAACAAACAAACAAACAAAACCCAAACGACACGGCTAGCAAAAGAAGGAGGCAGAGCTGCAAGGGCCCAGAAAGTGGTGAAGGAGGGAGAAAGCCTCCAGGAAGAAATGTGCTTTCTTAGTTCTGTGTCCTCTACTGGACCCCCATGTGTGTGTGTGTGGTGGTGGTGGGGGGCGTGCCTGGTATTCACCAGACTAAGCAAGGGGGCTAACACAGCAAAGGTTTTAGAAAGTATGAAGACTGGTTGGTTATGAGCTCTGCCCATGGACACGCTGCCGTGTTGAGCATACCCCCCAACACACACACACTGGGCCCTGCTCCCTCACCCCGGCAACACACCCTCCCTCCCAAGGCATGTGGACAACAAAGGAGCCTTTCACTGGTGCTGAGCCTGGGAAGGCTCACAATCTCTGCAGCGAAGCTACAATATAACAGCTCAGAACCCAACTCCTGGCTCCAAGGCCTTGGCTATCAAGACTATAGAAGAGCTGCCCCTGCCCATCCACCCTGCGAGCTAACTCAAGTACAGCCTTGGACTCTGTTCCCAGGGCTGAGTCTGTCCACCCCGAGCTGCTGTGTCTGTTCTCTTCCCGGACTCCAGACCCCAGACTCACGTAGAGATACTTACAACCCCTGCTAGAGACTTCCCCTTCACCATGTCCACAAACTGGATGGCGATTTCCTCCCCACAGCGGCTCTGGGCCTCCTTGGTGCTGGCACCCAGGTGGGGACAGCTGATGACATTCTCGTGGTCCACTAAGGCCCGGTCCCGTGGTGGCTCCTGCCCAGATAGAGATCTTTAAGTTGACCAGGGACTGGCTATATTATATATTCTCTGCTGTTGTTCACACTGAATTTTGAGAATTGCAATGATTTGAATCCTGGCCTCCTAAAGGCGGAAGAAGATGGTGCATTATGAGGAAGATGGTCATATACAGGGGAGCTGGTGGGAATAGACAATGCCATGGGGTTCAGAGAGGGTCAAGTGACCTGCCACAGTCTCACAGCTAGAACCTGCAGTCACGCCAAAGGCCACACACTGAGGAGCCCTGATGCTGAGATAGCATCTTTGTGGAGAGTGGGCCAATGGAATTGGTGGAGGTGTGAATTCTGTACTCTGTATGCTGGGGCTGAACCATGCTGGAAGAGCGGTCCACACTGGGAACTGCCATCATCCCTGAGTTTCTGGCCCTTCCTAGGAAGGGAATAAACAGAGAGGAACACTAATGGGTACTGGGCAGGCCATGTCATTGGCCATAGGGTTGACTAAAGTATCAGGAATGACGCACTAACTCCTGTGTCCACATCTAGAACCCCTAGCCTCCTCAGTTTATCTCTGTCTTCCCCAAGTTACCACTACAGCAACAACCTGATCAAGAATGGGTCCTATTTTAAGACCTGGGATTTGCAGAAGACAGCAGAGAAAAGGCCTCCTCAGAACCACAGGTGTATTTCTTGGCAGCACATCTTCCTCTGTACCAGAAACAGAGAGCTACTGTCCTGCAAGATGCTACCTTTTCTTGCCTGCGGCCTCTCGGCTCCTCACCTTTCCCCTCCAACTTGACACTGAGGCTGGACTTACCTCTGTAAACACATCCAGGGCGGCACCAGCGCACTGACCAGACTGCAGGGCACGGAGCAGGGCACCTTCATCCACAATCCCTCCTCGAGCACAGTTTACCACTCGCACGCCCTTCTTGCACTGGGCAAAAGTGCTGTCATTCAGCAAGCCTGGGAGAGAGAGGGGATGTCGCCCGCTGTGGCGGTTCCTGACCCCTGCTCTCTCAGCACCAGTTCCCTGAAGCCACCTCTCCCCAGTGGCCTCTTTCTGCTGGATAGGCACCTTGTTCTCACCTGTCTTCAGAGATGCTCTGAGATCATAGACTCTGTGCCAGAT
Organism: Ondatra zibethicus; assembly: GCA_004026605.1. Classification (NCBI taxonomy): domain Eukaryota; kingdom Metazoa; phylum Chordata; class Mammalia; order Rodentia; family Cricetidae; genus Ondatra; species Ondatra zibethicus. Next base: position 120,734 of record PVIU01000775.1, on the reverse strand, counting down.
ATGGGTTAGATTCAGGAAGTTCTGGAGATAAGCGTGCTTTGAGTGGGCTCAAGAACCAAAAAAAAAAAAAAAAAAAAAAACCCAGCAGGGTGCCCTGAAGCCTCCACACGGGACACTAGCCGTGTCTGTGTCCAGCTCATTCACATGCCCAGGCTTTTTCAGCTAGCTCAGCCTCCTCCGTCGGAGGCAAGCATTTGTGACAAAGCGCCACTGTGCTTAGCGGGTCCTGGGTAGGTCCCTGTCTACACTTGCTCAATGGTATCTGCAGAAAACCCACACTAAGAGCCTACCTGTGGTGGAGGGCAGGAGGGGGGTGTGGACAGTGATGAAATCACAGAGAGGCCAGATCTCCTCGAGCGGCAGCTGCTGGACACCAAAGGAGGCCGCGACTTCTGGAGAAATGATGGGGTCATAGCCTACAGTCTGGTGAGAAGTGAGAGAAGGGAGGAGGCACCTTTACCATCAACATTGGTATTGTCAGTAACCGCACCATTTGCTCGTAGTGGGCACCACATTAAACCTAACTGAATCCTCTAGTATAACTCTAGGGACAACAGAGCGTTTAGGGCTACTCTCCTGCCTCTGTAGGTCAATGGAAGGAGGCTTGCAGAACTAGCAGGGAGCACAGTCAGACAAGGGAAGGCTGCCTGTCACCAAGACCCAACTGCAAGTAGATGCAGGAGCAGCTCATGTGTGGCTGGACAAAGTGGAACTCGGGAGCCCTGAGACAGGAGCGCTGGTGAGGAAGGGCTCAGAGATGACCACCAGGCCCACTGTCCCAGCTATGCCAGCAGGTGCCTGGGGTTGAGAGCGATGGGCTGGGAAAGGAGTGAGCAAGCATTGTCCACAGAGGCCAGAGAGCACAGGTTCAGCTTCTTCCAAGTCCCAGCAAGGGTCATGCCCAAGCAGCCACACAGATGTAGGAAACAGGTATGTGGGGGTGGTTTACGGTAACCAACATCTAAGCACTCTCTGCCTGATCTACCCAAGAGGCCTTCCCAGGCCTCCCTCTTAAGCTCAGCTCTATGGGCAACTCTGACTTTGGAGAAAGAGGTACTAGAGCCCTAAGGATAACAAAGGCAGGGCAGTCCTCGGAGGCAGGCGTGCCTGCCGCATCCAAGAAATGGTTGGAGCCAGGAGTCCTTCCTCAGCTGCTGCCAGCCGTATGTCAGGGTCCTCTAGACGGGTGAGGACCCCAATATAAGAGCCATTGGAGAGAGGACTTCAGCCACACACTGCTCTACCATGCACTAAAGCAAAACTATTTTGAGAGAGCCCCCCTGAACTCTTCAGGACTACCCCATAGTGGACCCAGATGTAAGTGAAGACAGGGAAGAAATGAGGCCTCCTCCTCGAGCGGTTGCTACGTCTGTGGAGAGGAATTCCTCCCCTCCCTGTGCTTTTCAAGTCCTCTGCTTACATGGTGTGGGAAGCACCTGAAATTAGGGGCTACACATCCTGTCTTATGACAGATAATACAGAAACTTCTTTCTCACACCTACGAGCTTCAGGGGAAGAAAAAGAAAAAACCCAAATGGTTATGAAGAGGTTAACACGCTGGGGCCACATTTTGCATCATTAGCCTTGCTCTAAGCAAAGCCAAGGAGCTCCCTTCCCCCATTCCAGCCACCAGGGAAAGCTAGAGGAAAGACACGGCTTCTTGGGGCCCTCTAAGGAGCACGGCGCAGAGCACCAAGGGCGCACATATTTCGAAGGCCTATTCAGACATTTTTATTGCCCTCCGATGGAGCCCACTCGCTTCTGGACAGAGAAGGAAATCCTCAGGGGGAGAGATGAATCCCTGGCCTCATCCTCACAATTCGCCTTTGTCTGCTGGCGCCAGAGACGACGAGAACAATGGCCCCGTTCATCTCGAATCCAGATGTGTTTTCTTCTCATGTGCAGTGTGGGTAGAAAAGAACACCAGAGATCTCAAAGCCATGCGTGACTGAGCGAGCTCACAGCACTCTGTGCTCTTTTCTACTCTTGGGGACCAAGGCAGAGTTCAGGGCTGACTTCCAGGCCCACTGTCCCTGCAAAGCCAGCAGGTGCCTGGGTTGGAGGGCTGGGAAAGGCCTGAGTGAGCACTGTCCACAGAGGCCAGAGAGCACAGACTCAGCTTCTTCCTCATGCAGAGATAGCATCTCACTGATCCGGAGGTAACTGCCAGGAATGAATCTAGCTGGGAGAAGCCCTGCTTCTGGTTTTTTCACTAGTGATAGCTACAGCATTAAAGACTCGAACTGAGCTAGAGTTCTCACGCTAGGAGACAATGCTGGCAAAAGTGGACACAGCAACATCAGGCCCATAAGCCATCTACCTGCCTGCCTGGTTCCTACATGTCCTACAAAGGCTCAGATAGCCACTATGCAGAAGCTGGGAGCATGCTGGTTGGTTTTTTGTCAACTTGACACAAACCTAGACACATCGGGAAAGAGGCAACCTTAATTGAGAAAATGCCTCCATAAACTTGATCTTAGGCAGGGCTGTGGGATATTAATTAATGACTGATGTGGGACAGCCTAGGTCACTGTGGGCAGTACAACTGCTGGGCACTGGGTCTTGGGGGGCACAAGAGAAAGTAGCAGCCTGAGCAAGCCAGTAAGCAGCTCTCCTCTGTGGCCTCCACATCACTTCCTGCCTCACTTCCTGCTTCCGGGTTCCTGCCCCGACTTCCCTGGATAATGGCCTACAGTTCAATGAATTAAACGCTTTCTTCCACAAGTTGCTTTCGGCCATGGTGTTTTTATCAGAGCAGGAGAAAAGCAGCTTAAGACAGGATGTTTCCTCAATGGTCCCAGCATTGTCTTGCTGGTGTTGCAGAGGGAAGAACTGGAAGGCTCGTCTTCCAGCTCCAGGGCTTGGCTGGCTCAAAAGAGGATGGAGAACTGAGGCCTTGAAGCTACAAGGGCTCTGAGACAGAGCTGGTGGGAACCCGGCTTCCTCCTTCCTCATCGCTGGCTGCGTTTTGACTGAGCACCTGAACTCTTTCTGCCGCCACAATGGATTTGAACACAAACTTAACAATTATGACTTCAAAGCTGCTCAGGTTCAGGCCCATAGCCCATCCCCCACTCTCCTCGACGCCCTCCTCACTCCTGACTTTGACCCACGGGGCTGTTGGAGGTATGAAGGTCACTGACCTATGGCAGTTAAGAATTCTAGGTGCCAGAGGGAGTGAGATGGTTTGGTGCTTGCCACCAAGGCCGACCCTAGCACCCACATGGTAGAGGGACAAAACTAACTCCTGTAAGTCAGCCTCCAACTTCCACACATCACGCACACTCACATGCACACACAATAAAAAAATGCAAGAGTAAAAATTTGAAATAAAATAGCAATAATAGTTTTTTTTTTCCTAAGGTAAGCCTGTCCTAGAAAGTGGCTGTTGTTTGTATCACTGAGCAGTGGCCATGTAGGGACTTAAGTGAGCCATGAGTGGAAACAGTGATGACCCTGTAAGCCAGGACATGCGAGTGGACTCTTACTTCCTTGTCTTTACTCTTGAACCTGTAGATGACCCTGCTGGGCCTCAGTTTCCTGTGAGCATGGCAACTGTTGCAGCTGACCTTAGTAAACAGAAGCTAGCCAGGAAACATCAATGTCCACCAGGCCTCAGGTGCTGAGGACACAGGTCGCAAAGACCCTGCTAAGAGATGCTGATGGGGTCCCACTGAAACACTGGTAAAAAAGCACAGGGCTCGGCTCTGAGCCGGCTGGGGCCTGGTTACACACCCTAAGAGAGAAGCCAGCATAAACAAGGTGAGTCAATAACTACAGCTCTTATTTAGCAACACATTGAAGGAAAGTTCAAGGTAACAACAGAGTGAAAGGCCCAATGACTCAGGTCACCAGCAGGCTACAGGCTGACCTGTGTGTCCCCCACTTTGCCCTGGAATCTGTTCCTCTTTAATGTTGTTAAAGTCATATTACCTTTTCCAAACACAACACTGTTAGCCACTATTTGTTTGGTTCGCAAAGGTGTTTTCCAAATGTTTCCAAAGTCCAAATCTGTCTAGCAGCTTTTCAGACCCTCATACAGACACTGAGATACATATTCTAGCTAAACTTCCTGTTAGGATGGCAACCATTCCAGCCTTCCCGTGTTTTCTAGGACTTAATTCTTCTGTATACTTGAGGCAGGATCTCAGTATGCAGTTCAGCCTAGCACTGAGTTCTTGATCCTCCCTCAGTCTCTCAAGTTCCAAACATGCTCCACCACACCTGGCCAGATTCTAACAACCTCTCCTTGCTTTCTGGAATCCACAAATGATGCCTGCTCCGGGCTATGGGCGAGAATGGTGGATGAGGCGGCGCTCTGGGCCACCATGGACAATTTTTCTCCTGCCTGACAGGGGCATTCCTTGAACCCTGCACATTGTGTGTGTTGGGGGAGGGCAGAAAAGCCCCACAGGGATTACGGAAGAGGCCTTTTGAAACCTCAATGTGTATCTCTGGGGGAACAGCCAATAATCCATACCACGGCATTCCCACCCAAGCTTGAAAACATAGTAGGTCCAGTTATAGTCTTACCTTAACACCATATGCAACACTGTGTTCTACACAGGCCTGGAACCTTCTCTGGGCATAGTACACAGTCCGTGTACACACAGAGAATGCAGTCTGGGGTGGCATATGCCCAACTAGTGCCACTAAGAGGAGGCTCGTGCTGGGAAGGTGATGTGGGAGGCCGTTATCTTTATGAATGCATTCATTTACTACGTAATTAGAACAGTGCTTTAAGCTGGGCATCCTGGCACACGTCTGTAACCTCAGCACTTAGGAGCCAAGGCCAAAGGGTCCTAAGTTCAAGGCTACCCTGGGTAATTCAGCAAGACCCTGTCTCAAGACAAAATAATGAAAGGGGCTGATGATGTAGTTCAGTGGTATAGCAACTTGTCTGCTTCTGTGAGGCTCCAGGTTCGAGGCCTGGTACCCCAAAACCAACCAAACAAAACTCACATATTTAAAAATTGTCTAGGTAGAGAAATATTTATAAATCCCCATGCTTTACCAGTTAAATTATTATTTTCAAAGGGAACAAGACTAGTTTGACAATGAGCTTAATAAGGATTGATCTCAGGGCTGTGAGATGACTCCGTAGGCACAGGTGCATACTACCAGGGCGTACGATGGGAGTTGGATCCCTGGAACCTATCTGGTGGAGAGTCAGGTCTCACACTCTACCTGACCTCCACATGTGCCCAGGACGCATATGTGCATTCTTGTGAGCATGCGTATGCACATACATGCACATACAGTAATATAATTTCTTTAATGTGATCATTGTTTCCTAGTCTAGATACTTAGAACTATGTTATCTTGTTTTCTGTGTCTCTGAAGACACGGACAGGAGCTTGGATGGTGCAGAATCTCTCTGTCCCAAGATGACACTCACTAAAGCCCAGGAATGTCACTGAACAGAAGAGTGCTAAAGGGGCTTGATGGGGGGGGCATCACAAGCCATGTTTTAGGGGGTTACAAGGAATGGTTCAAAACTGAGACAGGCAGGAGTGACCCTTCAGAGACATCTAGACAGAAGAAGCCCCAATAAAGACAGCATATCTTCAATTCCTGGTTGTAGTTAAACATGGCTAGATATGGCTGTAAATGCCTATAATTCCAGTACTTATAAGGTTGAGGCAGGGGGATTGTAAGTTTGAGGCTAGCCTGAACTACATAGTTAGACTCTATCCTAAACACATTCAAGCTTGTGCGTGATACACTCAAAGCTACAGACCAGCAGTAAAGTGAACAGGTTCTAGAGATCGTCTTGAAACAAACACCTGTCTGAGAAGCATCTATTACTTCTTGACATTGATGCTCGAGGCCACACATGGCCAACACCTGCAGGTGGGGGAGCAGCTGGGCATTAGCAGGTGGCTGAGTGGGCTTCCCTCTCCCCACTATTATTTGGGAAACAAAACAGGGCTTCTTGGCTAGATTCAGCTACTGCCAAGGCCTCTGTTCTACAGCTAGAAAAGTCTGGGTGTTGATGCCCCAGGGACAACGGGAGTCCTTACTGCCTGTCCCCAAGCCACTGCATGACAATGAAATGCTTAGTTGGTTGGCTCCATGCATTCGGCACTGCTGAAACATGGACCTTAGCTTTTAGCTCAGAATTCTTCATGGGATAAATCTGGACCTTGGTTCTCCCAAAAGAGGAAGGAGGAAAAAGTATTCTTAGTAACTCATGGCACCCTCAGCCCTCTCCACCTGCAGGGGCTGTGCCGAGATTTATCTTCATCGTCAATGGATCTCAGGAACCGTATATATATATATATATACCTGAGGCTTTAGGAAGACGTGTGGTTTAAATAAATATGACACGCAGTGTGGCAGAATGGGATGCCGCCCTGGGGTCTGGGTCACCATCCCTTCTGTGAGTCCTTAGGCACATTTTATAAATCATGGGTGTCAGTCTCAAACCATAACTTCCATTCTAGCGCTAAGATAGAAGGGGTGATGACCATGGGAAGAGCAAGGAGGAGAGAAAGGAAAACTCTATAATAGCTCTTTGTAAGGTTTCCTGGACCTGGAAGGACTTATTGTCAAAACAACTTTCTTAATGTTTAACTAAAGCTTCTGGCTGCTGCATGACCCGCAATCCCTGTAATTCCCTCAACAACCACATTAAATGTGGAATGCCCGGGCACCCCTTCAGCTGCCTTTAGCTGTCTGGCCTATCTAAGCAGACCTGTACTGAACACCAACCTTCATCCAGCCAGGAACTTCCTGGCTCCCAGAGTTGGAAAAGAGAGGACCAAAATGACTTCTGAGACAGGTAGGAAGCTGCCTAGTTATTTCTCATATCAGGACATGCAAACAAGCATACATGCATTTTAAAGAAAGGATCTTGCTATTCAACCCAGGCTGGCTTTGAACTCACAAGCCACCTGCCAGAGGCACCTAGATGTTGCGATTACAGACATGTGACACTATGCCCACCCATTAGCACCTTTAACCTTTGCTGGGGTAGTGAGGGAAATAAGAAGGTCAGAAAGCCTTGGCATTAGGCTATAAATCTGTTTTCTAAGTTATCAGAGAGGAGACACAGCAAAACCAGGAGGCCCTGTAGCATGATGGAAAAGGATGTGTATCACATTTGCTGGCCCAATGAGACTTGGGGCTACTGATACCCAGGAGCTGAGGGACTGTATTGAGTACTCTCAGCTTTTGAGTTCAAATGTCCCAACAGAGGTCAGTGATCCCTTTCTCCCTGACTTTACTGCTTATTTGATGAGGAGTTCTAGAGATCCATGTATAGATCTTCCCTCAAGCCTCGTTTTCTCTTCCAATGTTGCTTCAGAAAGATCCAAAGAGTCTGGAAGCCTCTTACCTTCATCCCAAAGGACTGCATTCGGGTGGCCACCTCCCTTCCAATTCTGCCCAGGCCAAGAATTCCCAGTGTCTTTCCGTTCAATTCTGTCCCCATGAACTGCAACCAGACAGGCAAAAGGCAAAGATGCCCAAGTCAGGACCAAGAGTGGGGCTTGGGAGCTGAGCCCAAATGGGCAAGGCAAGGCAACAGCTCACCTTCTTCCGGTCCCATTTGCCATCTTTCATCGAAGCCGCTGCCTGGGGAATCTGCCTGGAAGAACACAGCAGGTTCAGCGGGTCACCCTGAAGGCAGTGTGAGGACGGCACAGCATAGCCACCATCTGTCAGTCATTCTCCTGGGAACCACACTCACCAGGGGCATGGGGGCTCAGGTTCAGGGTCACTGTGTGTACGGGGAGCTGGGACAGAAAGACCATAGATCATCTGTCTCTAGCCAGGAGGCTGGCAGAAGAATTTGATCTACCTCAACCACTGAAGGACAAGGAGAAGGAGTGGGTTTAGCAGGTTTTCTCCTGTAAGTAGTGGCCAGACTTGCACAGTTTACAGGGACAAATGCTCCAACAACTGCAGGAACTCTTCCCATCCTCATCAGGACCATTCTTGATGACTTCTCTTGTTTTCAGGGAAAGGGCAGCCGATTATCTTTCCTTCTTAGACCTCAAGAGAGCTAACCTGAGGCAGACAGGTACCACAGTCCAAAGCCTTCCAACTCTGTCCTAAATGATCCTAATACTTCCAACACGTCCACCACTGTCTTGCCTACTCTCCATGACTCCCCCACACACTACAGACTAACTCCTTCTACTGGCTCCTGAGCAGGTCTGAGTTGCCATGTTTTTTGTTTGTTTTCTGGACCAAACAGAGAAAGTGGCAGTTAGGGCAATATTAGGATTTACAGGTAAGAACACAGACTGTAGGACATGTCACCAAGACCACATCTGGGAACAATAAAGAAGAGATGAGAATTGGTGTGCACAGCAGCCCTTCTCTAGGCTGGACGCCCTGAGAGGTGCTCAGGCCTACACCGCTTGTCTCCTGAATGACGGACATGCAGGAGGCACTCAGCCAGTCACGGGGAGCAGCCTCAAGAGCAGAATGCCCACTAGCTTATGAGTCAGGTGCTTCCTCCCCATCAGGGTACAGATGTCTTGGTTCATGCTCATCCTCAATGAGGGACATCAGCAAGGGAGGCTGGGAGAGGGCAGCCTTCTTTAAATCACAGTGTCCTGCCTACTCCTTTAGATGAGCAGGCCCTGGCAGTGGAGGGAAAACACTCCGAGTTCTCCCCCACCTCAGGAGTAGGGGCAGGAAGTGGTATTGGGGGATCCTTCTTTGACTCTAACAGATAAATATACCACCGAGATATATATACAGCAGAAACAAAACTAGCGTCATGGGCTTGTACCACCCTCCGGGGAGAGACCCAGTTCGGACATCCTGGGAGACCTGGGGACGCTCCTAGCTAAAGTTTTTCTGCTGTGCCTGCAGTCCTTGCTGCTCCCTAGCCCCATCCTCCCCTCACTGACCAGTGCAAAGTCTGCCCTGCTATGAAGGAATCCTGGGAGAAGTAGAGCAAAGGTCAACTCCCCCAGCAGGAGGGAGAAGATAGGAAAGAAGAACTTTGTAATCACAGCAGGCCTCAGGCCCCAGCAAGAGTGCTGCTGCTGCCTGGCTCTTCAAAGGGACTGGTAACAGCTTCCGGCACCATTTTACTAGAAAGCCTGTGTCACAGAAACAGGAGAGAAGCCTGTTAAGCGTGTGTCCTGTCTGCCAAACCAATTGCCTGGAGCATTAGGATGAGTTCGCATTATATGCGCCATCTACTTGGTCACTAGACTGTCGTCCCGTTCCCCCCACCCCACCCCAGGAGGCCCACACATCCAGAATTCTGCCAGGAGAGCTCCCCGAGATAGGAATCCACAGGGAGGCACAAGAATGATGATCAGGTGTTTATTGCAAACATTACAGTACAGGCCTAGACGACAGAGCCCGGTCAATGCAGGGGGCCCTGCCCAGCAGCTCAATCCAGAGTCTCTTGAATGAATTAACAAGAGTTAAACTCCCAAATCCCAATGCTTAACAAGTCGGCAGTAACCTGGATACACATGGTACTTGAGGTTCCAGGGGAAAGAAAGCACCTCAAGGTCTGGGAACTAGAGAAGGCACAGCACCCAGTGGGTGTGAGGCGTGGTTGTGAGTAGGAGGGAGGGAGGGGAAACGGTGTGTACACTCTCTGTGCGCCTGGAGTTAGCATCCAGCCTCCCATGCCTACTCCTTCCAAACGACCCGAGAAGCTCCAAGGCATCTGCGTACCCCTACAGTTGTATCTTTTCCCTAGGTCTGTTTGCTTGTGGTAATCATTGACCTACCAGAAGGTGTCTGGGTCACGTGAGAAGTCAGGGACTTACCTGGCCAGGCACATGATCATCCCACAGGTGAGTTCCGCAGCACTGAGACTGTTTCCGTTAGGGGTGCTAAAGACCCAACAGAAGAGAGGTCAGTGGGCCCAGACAAACCCAGTGTTCTAGGCTTCCACCCCAAGCTCCCACTCTGGCTTCTCTGACCCTCTGTTGCCCTAAGAACCAGGCTACCTTGGCCGCCTGCAGGGAAGCACCTCACGTGATGGGAAGGAGGGTAGGTGCTTCGGCTCAGTACGCTTTCATTTCAGGGCCCATCCACCTCCATGCCCCTCTGCTCCTTCCTGGGGAGACCCCTGAGCAAATCTCTGACTTTCAGGTCAGCCTGCGGTCGGGTAGCCCTCATCGCGGCACATCTCCAGGCTTGTACTAGGAACAAAGCTCACGCTCTCGTCTCCTTCTTACTCAATCTATTTTGAACTGAGGAAAAAAGCCTACTCCTCAAAAACAACAAACAAAACAAAACACCAGAATAATGATGACAACTCCCCAAACCTAACACAGGTTCACCCTCCTGCTTCCTCTACTGGGCGTGTTCCTCTCTAGAAGGTGACAAGAGTTAAGAGATGCTATTGAAAAGCAAAAGGACTCCAAGAGCTTGTTGTCATGGTGAAAGACGACAGAGCTTCCAGCTCTCCCGCTAGCAAGCAGCCTGGGCAGGGGAAAAAGCGGGGCTGGAGGACTGCACAGGACAGGGTAGAATGGGTTATCCTTTAACATTTCCACATCCGGTACTGACCTCAGTCGGGCGTAGGGTCAATACACTCCTACCCTCCTGGGGGCAGGGGAGGCACAGCAGGATTGGGAGTCAGCAAAGTGGGCCTGATGCAGGCTAGTGCTATAGTGGTGTGCTGGCCATGATTTTTGCCCCGTGCTTCTACAAACACAGTGCTAACAGGGACCCCTCTCCTCTGGGGCCTAGAGTGCTAGAAGAGAAACTGGGCTCTTCACTTCAGACCGGTGCAGAAAAATGAAGGAAGAGACAACATGAGACGTCACTCTACCAAGAAAGCGCATGCATCTACACAAGGGGCAGGACCGCAGAGCCAGGCTGGGGCAGGAAACCAGGAAATCTTTACCTACGGTCTTCTGATTCCTACCCTAAGCTACAGATGTGTGGGTCCCAAAGCAGGGCGAGTTCCATATCCAGAGACTGCAGACCACAGCCTTGGAAAAACCAAGCTGAACTGGTCACCATCATAGGGACCCGGGCCCAGGTCAGACAGCACTCCAAAAGGCCTGACACCTGGCTAATACCTGGCTCCCATTTGAGCATTTCTTTCCCTCTCTTTTATTGGTCTCCACACCCACGCTCAGCTTCCACTACTTACTTCATGACTAGGATGCCCTTCCTCGTGGCGGCCTCCAGATCCACATTGTCCACGCCTGTGCCAGCCCTGCCCACCACCTGGAGCTTCTCGGCTGCGTTGATGACATCAGCAGTGACCTTAGTGGCTGACCGAACGATAAGGCCTTCGCAGTCCTGGGTAGGGGAAGAAATATCCAGGTTTATATAGCTGTTCTGTGAGGTACCTGAAGCCTCTGGGACATTCCCGGTGGGCATGAAAGCCACTCACGGGCAGCTCTGCCTCCTCGGTGCACTGGAGGTTGATGTGGATTACATCCTGCACAGGTTTAACTTGGGGTTGACTCAACTTGTAAGATACAAGCCCCTTGCCAGCACACTCCAGCATTGGCCTGCTGGCGCTAGGCATCTGACTCGTCTTTCCTTAGGTGGTACCCCAATAAGTACCTGTAGCCAAGGGATAACCCATCCAGTGTGACCAGACGCGGGTCCCAGTCAGCACCACACACGCTAACACTCCTGGATGCATCTTTGCTCCAAAGGTGAATTCCAAAGAAAGAAAAGGCAATGTCTGCACATATCGGTCTAGCCTGGGCTCAACTCCAAGCTGTGTTGATCAGAGAGGGATGTGGGTTCCAGCCTCAGGTGTGCGAGGTGCAAACAAGACAGGCAAGTACAGCACCTGGCCACCACTTTCTTCATAGGACTGCCGCAGAGCAGAAGTAGAATCCAATTCCACGCCTCAAGCCCCTGGGCCAGGCAGCTGGAAGGCAGTCTGTAAATGCTGAATGAGTAAGCATTATGAATGGAAGACATGCCTGCCGAAACGAAGATGCTTCCGGAGACAAGAACCCACAGGAAGGGGGGGGGTTGAGCCTAAGTGGCGTCCTCTGCAGCTGCTCAGAGGCTCAGTCAATAGCACACTAAAAATACGCGTGCCATGAATTCACCATCGCAGCTGCTACACTTGAGCCAAGAGACCCCCGACTTGGCGTCATTCAGAAAGACATGCCGTCTTTCCCGAGGAAGAACATTCTTTGGCCAAACAGGACGGAAAGCCCCAGGAGAGGTAGCAGGTGAAAAAGCCAGTACTCTGTCCTACACAGGTGGCCTCAGGCCAGCACAAATGTTGTAAAGGCGCTAAGTTATGGGGGCAGGCACACGTCTGTAACCTCAGCACGCGGGGGCCTGAGGCCCGAGTTTGAGCCAGACTACCTTTAATTATTAATCAGTAAGTAAAAATAGATCAAACAAACAACAACAAGACACATGTCAATAAAAAAAGCACCAAGAAAAAAGAAACACCAAGTCCCAGGGGCCAAAGTTCAGGCAGGTCACTGTGACAAGTCACCCATTCCTTATCCCAAACCTCCTTCACAGGCCATGTAAGAGGGTTGGAGGAATGGCCCCTCATATCTGGTTTCCCCAGAGGCGTTCTCTGCCTCTCTCTTCCTGCATCTCTCTTCCACACACGGATTCTGAAGACTGAGACAGGCCCCAAAGCCAGCCCGAGGGGGAGCCCCACATTGCATTGACTGTGCACAAGCCTGAAACTGAGGAACAGGTGTGGAAAGGTTAAAGGCCAGAGCTACGTTCTCTCTGCTGGGAAGAGAGGGGTGCAGCTTGTGCTGTGCAAAGGGTGTTTACGCTGGGGGAGGGGAGGTTTAACTACTGGAGTGGACCTACTACTCCAGAGTCCAGAGCAGTTGTAGAATCTATAGTGACAGAATTCAAGGCCAGTCCAGGCAACATGAGACCCGGCTTTAAAAAGGAAAAAAAAAAAAAGCCTAAGAATAGTTATAGAACCACTTCTCTGTAGCTATTGATGCTTCAGGTATCCACACTGGTCTGGTCAGGGCTGTGCCTGCCCACAGAGCTCCATCAGGGCCACCTGAAGGGCACTTCAAGCCCTTCAGTGGCTGTGCTTTAGATAGAACAGAGCAAGAGATTTCAAGAAACCTTCCCACGTGTCCTAAGTTCATTTTGCAAATGAGAAACACACACCCAGCCACGCCTGATCCCCTAAAACCCGGTCAACTCTGTAAACCTCCGCCACCATCCCCCAGGTCCCAGTGTTTCCTTTCTTCCCCTGGCTAGGTCACTAGTAGGTAAGACGACCAAGAAACCATCCAGACCCAAAAGTTCGGGGACAGCTATACCAAAATCTGCCAGCACTTGCCCTAGTGATATACCCAATACCAGCACGCGTCAAGAGGGTGCCCTGACTTTTCTCTAGCACCCTCGCCCAACACTAGCCAGAGCCCAGTCAGGAAAAGCACACTGCTCCTGGCACACAGACCCGCCACACTGGCTCCGAAGAAAAGGATTCCCCTGCCTCTGACTGGATTTGACAGATGTCTGCTCTCTAACACTTTTTATTGCTCTGACCCTTAGTGTGAGATGTTGCTCTCTTTTTCAGAAGTTCAGAAGAGCCATCTCATCTTCTCCCTTTTGTTCTGAGACACGGCTTCATGAGATTAGGCTGGCTCTGAATTCACAATGTAGCCGGGGATGACTTTGAACTTCTGATGCGTGTCTCCATTTCCTAGGTGACGGGATTTCCAGCGCTCACTACCACACCCATTTTATGACGTGGCGAGGATGAAGCCCAGCGATGCCAGGCAAACTCTCTACCAACCAAACCTCCATCCCCAACCCCAGATGCCCTCTGTATTCAGCTGCCCTCCCCCTGACCTGCAGAGCCTTTAATTGAGCATTTACCTGTACTATTTTTGGCACCCCTCCCTTTTCTCCACAGCCCCGTGTGTGGGCCTTCGTGCTGCCTACGGAAGCCATGTTAGCATCTCCAGGGGCCGTTTCGCATCGCTCTCCACAGCACCAAGAACAGACTCAGTCATCCCCATTTTCCAGGTCAAGGGACAGGCTTTGAGAGGTAACCTGAACTAGGTCACTGTTACAGATCTAAAATCAGCCCCAAGAACTGCATCTTTGATGCCACAACTGGGAAAGGACTGGTGGACCAGCAAGATGTCAAAACCATAGTCACAGCCAGGGAGGGGCCGAAAACACCTTGACTCAGAGGAGTGGGGAGCTGCTAGTGATGACTTTTTAAAAGGGGTACTTTACACTGGGTGCTGACGGCGCACACCTTTAATCCCAGCACTTGGGAGGCAGAGACAGGTGGATCTATGAGTTCGAGGCCAGCCAAGACTGTTACACAGAGAAACCCTGTCTCGAAAAACAAACAAACAAAAAAAAGGGTACTTTACATTAAGCACTGGGCCTCTCAACAGCCTAGTTCATGGTCTCCATGTTATAGACAATAATACAATCTTGGAAGAAGCTGGGTCAGGCTCAATCCTTCTTAAGAGTCCAAGTTCAAAGCCACTTTCCAAAGGCAGCATCCACAGAGACACTGTCAAAATTGTTATGGTTCCTCCAGGAAAGCCACTGAGGTTCCCAGCAAGGGTCTAGGGTCTTCAGCTACTCACCCAGCTAGGCTGCCATGAAGACACAGTTACAGAACAAAGACAAAAAAACAGAACAAAGAGGCCTCTAGGTCGTGGTCCAGCAACTATTGATGATGAAACACTCATTACATCAACTTGATCCATGGAGTGACTAAGGATCTCCAGTAGGTTTTGGAAAAGGGGAAAAAGTTGGAAGGATTGGGAGAAACAAACACGCTGGGAAATCAACAGAAATAGGCACTTAGACAAACAGATCCATGGTGTGGCAAGGTGACGAATATCCTGGCACTGGGAAGACTAGAGCAGGGTGGCTGTGAGTTCAAATCCAGCCTGGTGACAGAGCGAGCCATTGTCTTCAAAACAAATAGCGACACTATCACTCACAGAAGTAGGAACTTATAACGGCAAGAATCAAAGAGATAGGGAGAGGAAAGACTGAACAGTAGTACTGAGAAGATTTAGAGGGAAATGCTTAGATTTTAAGAATCCAAATGAACTAAAGAAATTTAAAATAAAACACTGGAGAAAAGTGTATACTGGGTTTTCTTAAGCTCTTGGGATGACAGAGTCTTCTATTAAAAAAAAGACACACATTCCAGAAACTGTAAGAACATGGCTATATTCTAAATGTAAACCTCTATATGGAAAAATGTCTCATAAAAAGAATGAAAGACAATGGCTTTGACGTGGGAAGAAAATCCAACGCACCACCGAACATAACCACATTCCTTCAAAGCAGAAGAACTCAATAAAACATCCGTGAAGGCACAAAGATCTGGCCACGCCTGAGTGTAAGGGGAGCGAAGCAGGGCCTAGACACCCGGTTTGCGCTTACAAGTCTCGCACAAGGGAGCCTGAAGACTGGCACAGATCTGGGACTAGCCTGGGCTACAGTGTGAGATCCTGACAGTAGATGAACCAAGCAGGAGCTCAGCTGGAAAAAATGCTTGCTGGGCAATCCTGGGAGCCTGCACCCAGGTCCCTTGCTAGGAGGAAAAAACTGACTTCTGAAGGTTGCCCCTGCCTGCCCCTCCCCAACTCCGCACCTCCAATCTTACGTGCACAAGGAGATAGAGATAGAAAGATATAATTTTTAAACACAAAATTGTAAATTGAGCAGGCACGGGAGGCTACTGGCCTTAGGTACTTGATGAAGCCCCATCTCAAGAGAGGAAAAAAGGTGAATTTTAAAAGTTCATTTCATGTGGCTGGAGAGATGGCTCAGTGGTTAAGAACATTGGTTGCTCTTCCAGAGGACCTGGATTCCATTCCCAGAACCTATGTAATGGCTCAGACATCTGTGACTCCAGTTCCCTAGGATCCAATGTCTTTTTCTGGCCTCCTCGGGCACTAGGGCACCCACACAGTCCACAGCCATACAAGCAGGCAAAATAAAATACACATAAAAGTAAAATTTGGAATGTTCATTTCAGGTTTCCTATTGGTAAAAAGAAAACTGACCACTCCCCGTCAGTGAGCATGTGGAGAAAGCAGGGTGAACACCGCGCTGCAGCCTTTGCAGAGGGCAACTGGGCAGCGGCTGGAGGTTTAGCGTCCTCCTCTGCAGCCAGCAAGCACATTTTAGGTCATTGCTAACACATTAAAACATTAAACCTGCCCTGGAATTGGCCAACCCTGGGAGAAGGGTCCAAGTTCAACTGACAAGCATAGATATGGAGCAAGCATGGCACAGACCACCCAAGGAGTCATAACCTTCCTACCCATTGTCTTTTCTATGATCCCAAACCCAGTCCCTGCCCTGATCAAGGTAACCTGCCCAATCATTTTCCCGGGCTTCAGTAATCCCTCCAAGGCTGCCCCAGACTGAGACTCCCCCCCCACCCCCACAGGAGACAGCTGCTGCAGAGGATGTAGGGGTTCCAGTGGTCCGCTTTCTCTGATAGCCCCCAAGGACAAACACAGCAACACTGCTCTTTCCTCACTAGCTGGGTCTGTTCAGTAGGGCCGTCACCCTGTGCCAACCAGCTTTTGGCTCTGATGAACCCGAAGCTTCTCTGGTAAAACTGGCACACATGTACATCCAAAGCTGGCATGTCCCAAGAGCCCCGAATCTACATTAGAGCCAACACTGGTCAGAGTTTGCCTCCTACATCAGCTAGAGGCCGTTTCTTTGGCTCATTCAGTACAAACATACGGAGGTCACCAGTCAACCCACCTTGTGCTAAGTGCTCACCACCACACCCAACCCCTGTTACTCCTGAACGCCATCGACCCTTCCCGAGGACCACAGCTCAACCCTCACAGATCCCTCCAGGGTGCTCCTCCCTCTTCTACGTGTACAAACTACTGGACAACCCAAAGGTTCACACCTAACAAAACTAGTGTAGTGCTGGCTTAGAATGCTTTCCTTCAGGCATGATGCACGCCTGTAATCCAGGACTCTACCCCAGTGCTCCAGCACTGGGAAGGGGCAGAGTGTAAGGGTAAGGCTCTCGAAATCGAATCCTTCTACCCCCATCCCAGTGTCTGCTCTCTCCTCTCTGACACGCACCAACTGGGAATGCAAGCACCCTGATACAAGCACCGCCATGGCCCTTTGCCTACAATTTCATCTGGAATGCGCACGTTCCACATTTGCCTACACATTTCGTCACTCCCACTCCCAGGCTTCAGAGCTGGGAAACACTGATCTGCTTGATTTATGGCTGTCCCAGAAAAAAAAAAATGACGCTAACTCAGTGGGGACCTAGCCCCACTCCCTTTCTTCAAGTTCACACAGGCTTCCTTTCCCAGGAGAATGGGCTTGGCCTTGTGGGTAATTCTATTATTGTTACCACTTAGGGCACGGGGTACAGCAGCTCTCCAGGTGATTCCCCTGTTGGGCTGTAGGGAATACAGGTATGTATGCCCGGGCTGGCCTGGAACACAGAGATCCACCTGCCCTGCCTTCTGAGTGCAAGGATTAAATGTAGGAGCCATTACCCTTTGCCACCCCCTTTTTCCTTTCTTTTCTTTCTTTCTTTTTTTTTTTTTGAGATGGTCTTGCAGCAATCCTGATGTTCCGGCTTCTCAAGTGTGGGAGGATTACACAGGCATGCTCACCACAGCCAGAGCATGCTGTGTTTCACTGACACCCAGCTAAAAATTAACCATTTACAAAGGACTCAGTTGTATGCATGCGCAATATACACCACACCACACACACACACACACACACACACACACTGTGAGACCCTGTCTCAAATAATGTTGAAGCTAACTCAATTTGGGAAATAACCAGGCTAGCTAAAAGATAAAGATTCCCCATCAAAATAATAATGATGATATTATGGTGATGAAAGAAAAAGAAGCCAGCCTCTAATCTGTGTCTTTATATTCATATATTCACATACACATGTGTCTGATACTTATATATGAAGACACTACCAGCATTGCTGCCTCTATTTTTTTCTACGACGCTGATCATGACTTAGGAAACTCAGTGCCCCAGTGTGCTGTGATTTGATGACTGGCAGTTTATCACTAGGGGAGAGAGAGAGAGTGGTTCTCCTTGGGCTGAGGGCAAACAGCCTGCCCAGGATATGAAGCGGCACGGGCCAGTTCCAGCAAAGGAGCTAACCCTTGCTTCTCACTGCAAAGAAAAGATGGGGGAGGGCAGGAGGAGATAAAGTGAGGAGGGAGGGTGGAAGTGAGGGTCCTTCTATGTAGCCAAGATTGATTGGCATTCTGAACTGGGTATTTTGCCAAGGCAGACTGACGGCTAAGAGCTCTTCACGGGTCCAGCCAGTCAAGTCAGCCGGCACCCACCTCTTCCTGCCTGGCAAACATTTCCATTACTTGGAAGCAGCCTGCATTTTTAGCACCATACTCCTGCTCCCAAGCTTCCAAGTTTTTGGTGAGGCCTGGCCTGCCCCTTCCCCAGCTCACGCCCCCCCTTCCTGCTGCTTTATTGGCTATAACGTTTCTCACTGCCTCTGGAAAGCAGCAAACAAAGCCTTCCAAGTGCAGCCAATGGTTCCACAGCCTTCCTGGCCACTGCTTAGATGTTGAGCACCATCTAGGTCACCGACACCAGGTAAGGATGAGCCTGCAGTAATTGCTCCATTGACTCCACCCACTCTAAGACTCTTCCTGAGCCATGCCCACCCATAAGGTCCCAGGCAAGTCCCGGCTCGTTGTCTCAAAACTGTCACCTGAGCAGCTGTCTCAGTGTTGGGCCCAGCTCGCCAAGCAACCTACAACCTTTCCTTCTCTGGTCATGCTTTCCAGACACGGGCTCATTCTATAGCCCAGGCTGGCCTCGAACTCAGAGATGCTTCCGACTCAGCCTCCTTAATGCTAGGCATGAGCCAGCCAGCTCTTTTTCATTTTTTTTCTTTTTGAGACAGGGTCTCAAGCAGCCCAGCAGGCTGGGATCCAACTTGAGGAGTCTCCTCCATCCCTCGGCTTCCTAAGTGTTGGGGTTACAGCTGTGTGCCACCTGGCCTAGACTCCTTCAAGTTTCTTAATGACCAGGACCAGAAAAGTCTGCGAATAAGGGCCACTGCTGGGCAGGCACTTGGATGTCAGCTCCACAGAGGAAGGGGATTGGAGGCGGGGCAGGGTCCTGGGAGAAACCGACAAGCCAGCTCAGACAGTTTCCAGGGCAGCCAGAGCAACCCCGCTTGGTCCCTGCGGTTTAAGGCCTCTCAGCCTGCCCAAGAGGAGGCGTACATTCGCTCTGGCTGCAGGCCCTGAACCGAGCACGTGGAACTTGGGGCGTGGGGCAGGACAGCTGAGAGGCAGCAAAAGAGACAGCATACCTGGATGGATCCGATCCGCAGAAAGGGCAGGAACTGGAGTAAGGTGCTCCCAAAATAAGCCCTCTAAATCTGAGCAACGTCAACCAATTTAGCAAAACCTTCTTTCAAATAAGGGAAAGACAAGTTATAAGGATCAGAGGTTTGTTCCTCAGAGTTGGTAGAAGTTAACCCTTCCCGATGGTGCATGAGACAAGATTCTGATGAAGTAGAATAGGTCCTGATCGGCGACGAAGCCGACGGTAGTGGCCGACTCCAGGCGGGCGGTCGCGTAGGCGGCACGGGGCTCTGGCTGCTCCCCCGGCCCGCCCTGAATCCCGCAAGCGCTCCCCGGAGGCCCAGGGCCCCGGAAAGCGCGCCAAGGTCTTGCATCAGACGAAAGGCGGTGCGAGTTCGCTGCCATAGATGCCACGGGACGGGCATTGGCATAGCTAGCGCCCCCTGCCCCCACCCCAGCGGCCTGCCCCGGGCTGGGGGAAGGGTCCCCATGCACGAGTCTCCGCGTGCAGCACCCCGAGCTGGGAGCCCGCAGCCTGGGCCGCGGGGCACAAATGCTCCGGAGCGGTTCTGGCATCCCGCGGTACCAGATGGGAACAGCTGTACTTGCAGCGCCGGCGAGAAACACGCGGTTGCAAACAGCAAGCAAAGTTTGCATCTTGCAGCCCCGGGCCGTTTCATTCCTCTTCGCCTTTCCTCCCTCCCTCTGCCGGTTCCCAATCTCGGAAAGCCCCGGAACCAACAGATATGACAGGGGAGGGCAGCCCTGGCACCCGTGAGGTCAGCCGGTTTGACCATCAAGATGCCCGGTGACTTCGCTCGTCTCTAGCTCGCCTTACCTGCAACTCCGCTATCAGCTCCTCCTTGCTCAAGTTCTGCTTCTCCACTACCTGCAGCCCTCCATCTTGCAGGATCTTCCGGCAGCAGGGGTCCAGGCTGTCACTGATGAGCACTTTGCGCAGATTTGCGAAGGCCATTGCTGGAGCGAGGCCTCGGAATCAGTTGCTCTGGGTGGGCAAAAGCACTTAGGTCAGGAAGCTGCAGGGAGGGCTCTGGCTCCGGTGAGTGGGCAGGGTTCTCGATCTCCCGCTCCCCCTTTATCCACCCCCTCGCGCCAATGGTCTCCTTTTGATTGGTCAGAAATGCTTAAACTCTGCCGACTCCGCCTCCCCGGGCAGAACCTCCCACTTTTTTTTTTTTTTGATCTTTCCCTGACTAATTTCTGTAGCAGTGAATCTCTTACCTGCCCCTGGTTAGCTTTAACACGCACGATTTACGCTGACTAGCTGATTTATATCTGAAGTAAACGGAGAACTACGCAGTCTCCACAAGAGAAATAAAGGCCGATTCACAACTCTGGGTATTTATAGCTCTGTAGTTAAGCATAATTAGCATGTGCAAGGCCAGGGGTTCAATTCCTGGCAAAACACACACACACACACACACACACACACACACACACACACACACACACACACACACACACGCAAACACACACACACATGCTGTGAGGTGTGTGTGTGTACAATAGGTGTTCAGAGGACAACTTTTGACTGTTGGTTCTTACCTTCCACCACGTGGACTCGGGGAATTGAACTGTTGATTTAGCCTTGCCTGGGCCCTTTTAAGCATTTTTTTCCCCTTTAAAGTCCAGGAGCAATGTTAGACATTAAAAGGTAATGCGATACATCTGGTAGGCTAACGCAGTCTGGTACAAGCACAGACAGGTGCGAACTTAAATAATTAAAAACAATGTGCAGGCCGGGCATGGTAGCACACACCTTTAATCCCAGCTCCCAGTCAGCAGAGGCAGCTGAGTTTGAGGCCAGCCTGCTCTATAAAGTTCCAGGATAGCCAGGGCTACCCAGAGAAACCCAGTCTGGAAAAACAAAACAAAGAAACAATGACAACAACAAAAACCAGGGTGGAACTTCGTAAGATGTCAGAACTCTGTCAGCTCCATATCGGTGGTGGAATGAGGAATAATTAGTTTAGTTGTTGATAATTCTTTTTCTTCTCTAGTTTCAGTGCTGGGTGGGCATAACCCAGGCCCCCTCACAAGCTTGGTGGATGCTCAGCCAGTGAGCTGCCCCCCCGTCCATTTGTAATTTTTAAATTATGCTCTTTTTTTTCTTCTGAGGAGTCTGTGTCTTACATGCCAACTACCCCAAGTGTTAAATCACATTACCAAGCACACAGTAAGTTAAGTTAGCTTTTGAACAAACCGTCTCCTGAACACTTACAATGTGAAATAGCTGTGCTAGGCGCTCTTAGTGGGAAATACAGACTTACTGCCCCCCTTTGCCTTTCTATTGCTGTATGTTGATATCATAACTAATTATATAAATAAGGTGTTTCGTTATGACATTTTCATACATGGGTACTATGTACTTTGCTTCTTATGCTCACCCTCTCTGGTCTTAGCAAAAATGAGACTACAAAAAGAAATAAGATGCAAAATGCTGACGGTTATATCAAAAGACTGTGATATAACCTGGACTGCAGGCGGAAGCCGCCATGCTCTGCAAAATCAGGGTAGCCCAGGCTAACCTAGAACTGGCTGGCTGTGTAGCCTAGGATGACCTGCCTCTGCCTTTCAGGTGCTAGAATTACAGACCAGCGCCCCCACATCCAGCTTATCTGGTGCTGAGGATCGAACCTGGGCCCTCACGCAGGGCAGGCAAGCACTCTATCACCTCCAACACAACCTACTTCGAAGAGGACTCTAAGAAACACAGCAAGCAAAACAAAATGAAACAAAACCTTAAGAAGGTAGTTAAGCTGGAGATGTAGGTCAATTGGTAGAGTGTTTGCTTCAAATGATAAATCCCTGGCACCACATAGAACAAGCTGGATGTGGGCTCTTGGGCCCCGTCTCAAAAAATTACAGGAGACCCTGCCTCAAAAAAGTATAAACAAATATGTAAGATATTAAAATTAAAAAGGAAAATACCAAAAGATGTAGGTGTGGAAAGCTGCCTACATCATTGTTGGTTCAGACAGTATGCAGAGAGTTTGGTTTGGGGATTGTTTGTTTTATTGTTTTTCAAAATGGACTTTTTCTGTCTAGCCCTGGCTGTCCTGGAACCTGAGGTACACGCCAGTGCTGCCCAGCTTATTTTGGTTTTGGAGACAGAATTTCCCTTATCCCAGCCTAGCCTAGAGCTTGCTCTGCCTCTGAGGATGACCTTGAACTTCTGATCCTCCAACCTCCACCTCCGGAGGGCTCAGATTACAGACCCAGTTTGTTTGTTTGTTTGTTGTTGTTGTTGTTTTTAAATGTGATTCTGTGCATCAAATCTAGGGTGCTGTGAATGTTGGGTAAGCACTAATATCAGCTGAGCTCCAACCCCAGCTGGAACTCCAGAAGTCCCATAGCTTCACCACAGCTATGGGCCCTTCCAGTGGGAGACCAGAGACAGGGCTAGGAAAGGCAAGAGCTGCCCATGCCTACCCCTCTGCCTTGCCCTGAGAAAGAGTTTAAACTTTAAATCTAAATGCAGTGCAGGCTAGGGATGAGGCAAGAGGATCACTTGAGCCCAGGAGTTTCAGGCTGACCCAGGCTGGGGCAGGGTGTGTATAGGCAGAGACTGCTTGTTCGTTTCCGGCTGCCCAGACCCAAATAATGACACAAAAAACTGTATTAATTACAACACTGTTTGGTCAATAGCTTAGGCATATTTTTAGCTAGCTCTTACATTTTAAATTAACCCATTTCTATTAATCTGTGTATCGTCACAAGGCTATGGCCTACCAGTTAGGTTCTGGATGGTGGCTGGCGTCTTTCTCCTTCGACAGCTACATGGCATCTCTCTGACTCTGTCTACTTTCTCTCTATATCTCTGTTTGAAATCGCCCCTGGGTTTACTCTACTAAGTCATTGGCTGAAACAGTTTCTTTAATAACCAATGGGAATCCCACATCAGGTGGAGTAGGGTGGGATGGAGGTGGGGGTGAGGTGGCCATGTCCATTATAAACGAAGTACAACGGTGGGCAGTGGTTTTATTCTTTAGGAGTTAGATGACTAATTTTTTTCTTTTTAGAAATGATTAAATCTGCTGAGTAAGCTGAGCCCTGATTATGCTATATGCACAGCATCCCTTACTATACAATACCACACAGCCTTGCATCAGAGGCAAGTCCGAATATCTTTCAGTACTGCACCCTGGAAATTCTTCTGCTTGTGGTGTCGAACAGAAACTTTGACCTTCTTGGAAGAACTGGGGAAGTGGCGTTGCCCTTTTCTCTAGACTTTCATTCCTTTCCCTCCTCTGGCCCCAGTCCCTTGGAAGGGAGACTCTCCAGGAACTAGAGCTGCCTAGCTCCTCTGTCCATGGCTCTTGGAATAAGAGTAACAGGGCTATGCAGACAAGAGGAGGGCAGTAGCTTTAATTTGCTCTTTGGAGCTCAGCTCTACCCTCCAAATCTGCATGGTGAGAAATAAAACAGCTAGTTTGAAGGGTAGAATATAAATGATCGATCAGGGTCTGAGTGCCAGCTTCTCGAATGGACAAGAAACTTACTCTAGCTGGGCAGTGGTGGCGCACGCCTTTAATCCCAGCACTCGGGAGGCAGAGGCAGGCGGATCTCTGTGAGTTCGAGGTCAGCTTGATCTACACAGAAAGTTCCACGACAGGCTCCAAAGCAACACAGAGAAACCCTGTCTCGAAAAACCAAAAGAAAAAAAGAAAAAAAAAAAAAACCCTGACTCTAAAAGGGTCTCTCCAAGCTTTTGCTTTCTCATGTCTGTAATGTGAAATGAATAGTGTGGAAGTGTTTGTTTGTCCTGGGGATGAGAAAAAAACAAAACAAAACAAACAAACAAACAAACAGAAAAACATTTGAATTAGGTGTAATGTGTAGGGCTTTGCTCGCAGTTAGCCAGACAGCCAGTTGGTGAGTCAAAGCTTACTTGTTGAAAACTGCCGGGAATGCTGGAAATGGAGCTTCGGTGGAGAAAAATCTCAGGCCAAACTGGCATTGTGGGATGTGTAGTTGATCTTAGCACTTGGGTGGTAGACACAGGAAGATCGGAGTCAAATCGAAACCGATTCCAGGGCTGGTGGTGCACGCCTTTGTTCGTAGCACCTGGGAGGCAGAGGCAGGCGGATCTCCGGTCTATAGAACTAGTTCTCGACCGCCAGCTACACAAAGCAATCCTGTCTTCAGAAACCAAAACGAACAAACAAGCAAAATAAAACAACCAAACAAAACCAAAATCAAAAATCAAAACCAACCAAGCAAAAATCAAAACAAAACAAAACAAACAAACAAAAACAAAAAACCCAACCAATTCTAGGCTGGCCTGGGCTACAGGAGATTTTGTCTCAAAATATAACAAAACAAGAATTGACTTCCCCTTGTCTGTAAGCTCTTGGGCTGAGGTTGGAAGCCCTGGTGAAGATCTTGGGCTTGTTGTAGGGGCCTCTCTGATATGCCTTACAATCTGGCCCCAGATTGAGGAGAGGAGCCAGTGAGACCTGGAGTTTGGCCTGGCTAACGCTGTAAGCTACCCCACCTTCTTCACTGAGTAGACTTCTCTTGGTTCCTTTACTTTGTAACCGCTTGTAGTATGGGGGTTCATGAATGCCCCCTAGCTATTCTCATTGAGAAGTCAATCATGTAAGATCTGGTGTGTTACTGGTCACAGTAGCATGCTATATATATATATATTGACATGGTCTCTCTGCATAATTTTGACAAACCTGGAACTCCCTGTATAAACCAGGATGGCCTCAGATTCACAGACATCCACCAGCCTCTGCCTCCTGAGTGCTGAGATTAAAGGTGTGAGCCACAATATCCAGCTCGAGCTATATTCAAAGAAGCTTTCCAACTAGATTTGTGATGAGAAAGGGGGAAGGAAAATGGGTGCTATTCTAACAGGTTGGTGGGACGGGGTGTCCACTGTCTCCCAAACTTAGGAGAGTTATCCGGGACTCTTTACCTGGTTGGAATGAGCCTTACTCCTTCCTATTCTGCGCAGAATGTAAGCTACGACAGTACTGTGTGGACAGTACCTTACAATCCGATGCACTGGCTGGGGGGCGGAGGGGCGAGGGAGCTGCTGCCGCGTACGGCTGGCACTAATGCCTGGGGCCATCAGATTTTGCCATTTTCAAGTGGGATCCTTTCACACGAAGAACTGGCCGTGCTGCCCATGCTCACGAATGCTCCTGGTGGGATCCAGGGGTCTCTTAGATCTTAAATTGAAGATACTTAAATACAAAGTGTTGCAATGCTAAGGGAGAGGATGCTCCTTCGTGTTTATAGTCTGCTGAGGACAAAAAAGTTAAAAACAGTGCCCTGCGGGGATGGTGAACCTAGTGAAGGCGAAAAAGTTGGGCGACGTGGTGGGAAGGGTGGGGAAGGGGCGCTGCCTTTGGGCTTCCTGTTCAGGGAAGGCCTTCCTGAGAAGATGGTGTTTGGCTTGAGACTGATAAGAACTTAGTTCTACAAGGAACTGAGGAGGTGGGGATATATAGCTCAGTGATAGTGTCAGCGGTGGGGAGACGCCGCCCAACCCTGTCTCCAGCAGCCAGAGGAGTGAGTTCACTTCCTTCCCACTTAAAGACAGTGGCTCTCCACCTCCCTAACGCTGCGACGCTTTGGTGACCCCCAACCATAAAATAATTTTGTAACTACTTCATATCTGTAATTTGGCTACTGTTAGGAGTTGTATTGTAAGTATCTGATATATAGGATAGCGTGACCCACAGGTTGAGAACCACTGACATAAGGAACTCTGAATCCTTGACTAGGCTGCAGATAAGAATTTAAGGGCAAGATAAAGTGAGGCAAAGTTTATTAAAATTAGGAAGAATATGTGTTTAAGTATGAGTGTTGCGGGGAGGGATTTAGGAGAATTACAGTCCGTTAAAGTAAATATCAGT
Organism: Ondatra zibethicus; assembly: GCA_004026605.1. Lineage (NCBI taxonomy): Eukaryota > Metazoa > Chordata > Mammalia > Rodentia > Cricetidae > Ondatra > Ondatra zibethicus. The sequence continues at coordinate 94,588 of PVIU01000775.1, read as the reverse complement.
ACATATCAAATGTACAGTTGCTTCTCCAGAGAATAACACTTAGGTTTCTTTACAGTGGCCGTTCATATATGATCCTGTGGTTTTCTAAGTAAAAATTCTCAAGGGAAGTAATTTGCACTAAGTGTTAAGGGAAAAGCTAAGCTAGGGCTGCAGAGCTGGCTCAGCAGTTAAAGCACTCATACTCTTCCAGAGGCCCCAAGGCTTGATGGGTCCTAGCAACCACCTGCCAGCTCACACTACCTGTAACTCCAGTAACTCCCAATGCTCTCTTTTGCCTCCGAGGGCACTGTGCAAACATATGTGGGTGCATGGACGTACATCCAGGCAAAACACCCGTATACATAAATATTCCAGTATCGGGGACCCAATGCCTCTTCTGGCCTCCAGCGACACTGTGTAAACATTTGCGGGGGCATGGACATACATGCAGGCAAAACACACATCTACATAAATATCTCTTAAACTTTTGAAACAGTATTTACCTGTAACTCCCTATAAAATCAAAATCGAAGAGCAGATTACATACTTGCAACACACAGCAGCACAGACTACACGTTACCATTCCAAAAGGAAGGAAAGCGAGCATAGTGAGGAAACTCTGAACCAGCACAAGACCGAAACACTTATTCACAAAGCCTATTCTCTGGCCTCTTAGGACCCCATGAGCCTCTCCTTGTTAAATCACAATTTTATATGCAGAATAATTATATGACAAATATTCATTGGCCACTTTGAAGTGGCAGGTAAGTACAACCTGCTAAGTCTTCCCCACTTTGTAGTAGATGGCTTTATAATTCCATTTATAGATGGAAAAATCGAAGCACTTTGTTATAGTTACTCTAGTCTCACAATTTGGAGACATTTGTAAACAATTTAAGAGATAAAGTTGTGGTAATAGCAAATCTTCATATCTCTGATTAATTTTAGCCAGTGAGGCATGTGAGCATAGGTAACAGTTTAGCAACCTGGTTTGGTTTATGGAATCCCCACCTTCTAACAAGGCCTCTCACCTTCACCTGTGTGTGCTGTGCTCAAGTAGCCCCCTCTGAGCAATGCCCCTAGCGATCCTGTACCTCCGCCTTCACTGTGCTACACTACTCCTCTCTGAAGAGTCCGTCATGAAAGGAATTCAGGACAGGAAACTACAAACAGAACTGAAGCAGAGGCCATGGAAAACCACTTTTTATTGGCTTGGTTTTGTATACAGTTTTATGTCAACTTGATACAAGCTAAAGTCATCTGAGAGGGGGGAACCCCAATTGAGAAAATGCCTTTGCAAGATCTGACTGCAGGCAAGCCTGTAGGGCATTTTCTCAATTAGTGATTGATGAGGAATGGCCCAGCCCACTGTGGGTGGTGCCGGTCCTGGTCTGGTGGCACAGAGTTCTATAAGACAGCAGGCTGAGCAATCCATGGAGAGCAAGCCAATAAGCAGCACCTCTCCATGGCCTCTGGATCAGCTCCTGCTTCCAAGTTCCTACCCTGTTTGAGTTCCTGTCCAGACTTCTTTTGATGATGTGGAAGAGTAAGTCAGATAAACCTTTTTCTTCCTTACTTGCTTTTGCTCATGGTGTTCTCATAGCAATAGTAACCCTAACTAAGACACTTCCCATGACTTACTTAGCCTTCTTTCTGTGCTGAAGAGTTTTATGTCATCTTGACACAAGCTAAAGTCATCTGAGAGGAGGGACCATCAATTAAGACAACATTTCCATAAGATTGGGCTGTAGGCAAGCCTGTAGGGCATTTTGTTAGTAGGTGATTGATGGGGGATGGTCCAGCCCATTATGGGTGGAGCCATCCCTGGGCTGGTGGTCCTGGGGTCTGTAAGAAATCTGGCTGTGAAAGCCAGTAAGTAGCATCCCTCCATGGACTCTGCATTAGCTTCTGCCTCCAGAATTTGAATCTGTTTGAATTCCTGTCCTGACTTCCTTCAATGGTGAACTACAACCCTTTTCTCCCCAACTTGCTCTTTGGTCATGGTGTTTCATCAGAGCAATAGAAACCCTAACTAAGACACTTTCTTATACTATCCTGCCCAGGGGTGCCACCATCCATAGTGAACCGGGTCCTGTCTGGAGTGCAGGAGATCCTTTAGGGCATCTCTTGGTGCCCTGTGATTAAAAGTCACTGGGGAATTACACCAGCCTAATCCAGGCAGGATGACAAAGGGCACAGACCCATCAGGAATGAAGGTGTGGGTCACTCCTCCAGGAAAAGAGCCAAGGCCTGCTGAAGTGCTTGCAGAGGGTGAAGGGAATATAGGGAGGGTGCTACAGAAAGGGAGTTCTAAATACCATCTAAGGTCAGGTGACCACTTGCAGAACTGAGGCCAGGTGACCAGTTGCGGAACTGACGTGAGTGCTTCTTTTGTATTTTGTTAAGAATGTATTTGTATTGATATTTGTGTTTTCTTTCAACTTCCTTAACATATGTTGTCATATCAATTAAGAGAATATCAATGGCTATCATATGTAAGTTTGAGATACTGGAAGGATGTTTACAACCCAAGAACATTACAACTATTCTAGATTTGTGGTTGCATGAGGGATAGCTATATTATGTTTAGGTATTATTATGACCTGGTTATTGTATTTTCATTTGGAAATTACTCACGACATAAGGATATATGATTGTGTGTTAAGTTGGCAAGGGGTGGATTGTGATGGCTATTCTTGGTTGTCAACTTGACTGTATCTGGAATGAACTACAATCCAGAAATGGAGGGCACACTTGTGATCCAGGATCTTGAGGCAGGAAGACAACATGCCTTTGATCTGGATCTTGAGGCTGGAAGGCACACCTTTAATCTGGGTCACTCCTGTTGGAAGCCTATATATGAGGACAATGAAAGCAGGAAGGGTGTGTTCTTTGCTTGCTTGCCCTTGCCTCCGTTAGCAGATACATTTCGTTCTTCGAGACCCCGGCAGACCAGATGGGACAGCCAGCCTTGCGGCACTGAGCAGCTCCTAGATTCTCGGACTTTCATAACTAGCCATTGTTGGACGGCTACATATAAGTCATCCCAGTAAATTCACACACAGACACAGACACAGACACAGACACACACACACACACACACACACACACACACACACACACAGAGAGAGAGAGAGAGAGAGAGAGAGAGAAAGAGAGAGAGAGAGAGAGAGAGAGAGAGAGATCCATCCTATAAATTCTGTGATTCTAGAGAACCCTGACTAATATACACTTCCTTAGAATAAAGCTTTCTAGGTAGATTACAATCTGTATGGGCCTTTGTTGGATTATTTAATGGAAGATCAAGCACCTGGAAACAGGTGTATGCCTGTAATCTCAGAACTTGGAGATGGAATCAGCAGGGTCAGAAATTCAGGCCCCCCCCCCCAGCTATATGAGGGGTTGAGGCCAGCCAAGGCAACACAAGATCCAAGTGTTCCCAGTGGTACAATGCCAGAGAGTTTTTGCAAATCAAATTATCTTGAGGGTTTAGAAAAGAGAGAATATTCTGGGTTATGTGGGTGGGCTCAATATAACTACAAGGGGACAGAGGAAGAATTGTAGTTGCCTTCGCAGAAGGGAAGATAGCCTAAAGAGAGACCATTGTGCCCCCCTGTGGTCATCAGACTACTGAAACATGTGGACCCCAAAGAATTGGTATTTCCTCAGGAATGACATGCCAGCAGCCCAGTGATGGCCAGAGGAAGGACATGGTACTGAGGAAGAAACTTCACACACTTCTGGCAACTGAGCAAACAACCTTGCAGGGGATGCTGCAGCCCAGACAATGAAAGCCAATCATGGGCCAGACAGTACCATCCCATCAATACCAGACGGTACCATCCCATCACTACCGGACGGTACCATCCCATCACTACCGGACGGTACCATCCCATCACTACCGGACGGTACCATTCCATCACTACTCTTATACATAGCTGTTGCCTTCTGTTAAACCCAAACATCATGTCAGCACCCCCATAATGGACTTGGGGCCACACGGAGCTACTCTTTTTTTTCTCCCCTTTTCACTATTCCTGTTCCTCTGGTATGCCGTGGAGGGGGTGCCAAGACACAGGCCTTGACTATTGCAACTGGAACAGCAGCAGGCACAGAGAAGGAAATGTGATGAGGAGGTGGGGGCTGAAGGAGTATGCAGGAAGGTGGAGGGAGGGGGCTACAAACCACGATGCACAGATGGCTTCTAGAAAGAGGAAATGGAAGGAAAAGGCCTGTCTCCTAGCCTCAAGAAGGACCAGCTCTAGTGGCACCCTTACCTCCGTCCAGGGAGACTGGTTTGGGGTTTCTGCACCATAAAACTATAGTGAATATATGTTTGTTGTTTTAATTTGCCGTTAAAATAGGCAACAGGAAACCACTACTTAGAAATAAGGAAAGGATGAGCAGAAGGAATTATGTCATGGACAGAAGCTAAGAGTAGCTGAGATGGACAGCGAGTTTAAGAGAAAGGGAGGGTGATGGGAACTGTGGACTCCTCTGCCGATTCTCATTAACCAATTAAATTCACAGAACCACAGGGCTGAACTCGATGCGGTGGCTCTCTGCAGCAATCCTAGCACTCTGGAAGCCGAGGCAGGAAGAGGCCAGTCAAAGCTACATCGTGAGTACCAGCCCTGCTTCTGTTCCAGGACGAGGTCCTACACGAAACAAACAAACAGCAATGCAACAAAAGCAAAAGCAGTAGAGCTGAGAGTGTGGCTCAGTGTGAAGCCCCCGCCTGGTGCCCCCAGCACTAAGGACCGCTCGAGCCTAAAGCAAGGTGGGTGGATGGGAGTCAGCGAGCTCTTCCCACCTGGCATCCTTGCTCCTCAACCCTGGCTTCCTGGAATGTCTGAGGATGCCAGAGGCCAGAAATGAAAGCATTCACTTGGTGGAAAGGCTTGGGTTTTGAGCATTTTGCATGTGGCCGTCTAGATAGATGAATTCTAAGGAACTTTTAAGGGCGGAGGGGATGTTCTTGAGTCTCAGGGGATGCTACTTATGTTTCTAGGGGATGGAGGGGATATATGAGAAGGGGTGGTTTCCTTATTCATTCCCTCTTGGCATTAGCTCTTTCTCTGAATACCGTGTGCTTAGATAACTTCCAAGAAGAACTTGTAGTGTTCTTCTAGCGGAAGCAATAAATGTCAAATAATTACACAGGTGAGGATCTGATTATAACCTGGCTTAAGGACATCCTAAAGTTGGTTCTTTGAGAATCTTTAATAAGAGCTTAAGCACTGTTGGGAAAGAAGGTTTCTTTGAAAGTTTGAAGCTCCGATGAGATTAGAAGACAGAACTGATGTTAACAAAGTCTTTTGAGCCTTTCAGGGACCAGAGAGGAAAGAACCTCCAAGCAGAGGGAGCCCTGTGGGCACCCTAAGTTTTGGAAGAGGGGGCGGGCAGCAAGCATATTCATTCAACTCAATGAAGCTCTGTGACCAGGGTCCAGACAGCCGGGCAAGCCCAGAACATCCTCTGTACCTTCAGGACCATCCTCACACATGGAGTAGCCTGTGCTAATGTGGACGGCGGGATCTGGAGAGCTCTTCTCTGGGCCTGTCATCTTCCCTATCAAGCACCTGCTTCCTGGAATGATTAATCGAAGCCAAAGACGCTGAGCAAGGTTGGCCATCCCCGATAGCTGCAGAGGTTGGGTTACACTTCTCAGAAGAGCTTACAGACTGCTTGGCCACAGCTGTGACTGCAGAGAGACGGCTGTTAAGCCATCTTAGGCCCTTTGAACAGTCAGTTACTATCAACTCTGTATCTAAGCCAATGCTTTCCCATTAGGTAAAACTCATGGTTGCTATAATCAAGCCTGACAGACCTCTAGTCTCCACCAGCCCCAAAGCCAAGAACACGACAAGATAGCACACGATTATATCCGCATCCTGCATGGCTTTCCTGATACAGTTCCTAAATGCACTGATTTAGAATGGCTTTTGTTCTGTGACTACAGAGATGTCATTCAGGGTGGCCCAGGAAGCAGAGAAAGTATGATTATGGGAGAAGACTAGCCTCAACTACACAGCAAGATTATGTGGTCTGTGGAGGAGGAGAAGCCATGTTTAAGGCAGACGCTGCATGGGATCAACAGCAGATTAGACAGAAGACAAAATAAAAGACATGCATGGTGACCATCATCTGTATTCCTAGCTTGGGTAACATAAGTTAACACAAATACATGTCAAAATTTTGTGGGAGGAGGGGGAGGCCACTTGGTCGTTCCTGGCTGCTCAGCTCCGAAATAATCACACAGAAACTGTATTAAATCACTGCTTGGCCCATTAGCTCTAGCTTCTTATTGGCTAACTCTTGCATATGAATTTAACCCATTTCTATTAATCTGTGTATTGCCACATGGCAGTGGCTTACTGGCAAAGTTTTTGGCATGTCTGACTCTGGTGGTGGAGAGACCCCCATCTAGGAAAAAAAACCATAATGGAGTCCTGAAAGACAGGTAGGGATATAGTGGAAGAAAAGACACTTGAAGTAAAAATGGCCCCAAATCTCTCCAAACTTGAGGAAAATCTTCAACCATAGAAGCTCAGACCAGGCACAAACTAGCCAAAGACTACTACACCAACAAAGGTAGTGTAGTGGTATATACACTTGCAATACCAGCCCTTGGGAGGGGCTAAGACAGGAAGATCATGACATTGAGGCCAACCTGGGCTGCAGAATGTGTGAGATTCTACCTCAAAGAAAAGCAAACTAAAACCAACCAAAGGAAAAAAAAAGATAGCTGAATAAAGAAAGAAAAGTCAGATCAGCTAGCCTGGAGCTCCCTGCTTGGGAGGACCAGGAACTCAAAGCCATCCTTGCATCCACGCCAAGCTTGAGACCAGCCTGGAGTACAAGGGACCCTGACTCAGAAATTTTCTTATTACCAAATATTAATTATGCGCAGGCATTGGTTTCATTACTGTATTTTCATTCATGTGTGAATGCACTTTGACACTGTTCAGCCTCACTACCTTCTCCCGCCTCCCCTCCCACTCCCTTCCTCCCATCCAGCCCCGGTTCACCTTTCACATCATCTTCAGGAAGTGACGCAATGGTTTAATTTAGGTTGTTTATAGGAGCATGAAGGGCATGGGCAACTCACCGGTAGCTGCGCACTGAAGAAAATGTCTCCCTCTCACTAGCAACTGTTTAGCAGCTAATAGCTCCTCAATGGAGGGCAGGGCCTTGTGAGCCCCTCCCCCCACTGACTGTTAACTGCCTGTAAGCCATCAGTGCGGGTGGGACCCTGGGAATCTCTCCCCATATTCGCTGAGAATTCAAGAGGGCAGTGGCCGTGCCATGCCAGCAGGCAGCATTCCACCACACCCCTGTCCTTTCTTCCCCTTACATTCTTTCCAACCCTCTTCTGTGATGTCCTCTAAACCTTGGATGGGTGACATCGAAGTCTTCATTTAGGGGTGAGTGTTCACCATCGTCTAGTCTCCTCCTCTGGCGAGTTATAAGTTTCTGCAGTAACTGAACCCTGTTGCAGATAACAGCACTAACCTATGGGCATAAACGTATTTGTTTAGAAGGTAATTTGAGAGACACAGTATCATTTTAAAAAAAATTAAAAGAAAGCAAAAATAAAAAAAGTCCTAAGGTAGCTGGACTGGGGGATAGAAATCATGATACACACAGAGGGAAACTAAGAAAGAACACGAAAAAACATGGAAGGATGGAGAGGAAAAATCCATCAATCCGAAATTTTATAAGCAGCAAATGCATCTTTTTAAAATAAACCACTTTTCCCCCAAATACAAGAAAAATGAAGGAATTAGTGTGGCAGCTTATACCCATAGTCATCCTGGGTCTTGGAATTCTAGTGTAAATAATTGCCACACTTGGAGGCCAGCCTAGGCTGAGGAAGCCTAGATCTTTGGGTACTGGTATTCCCAGAAGACTCCATGGAATGACTGGGCAGGCATTCCCTAAGGACAGACTGGATTAGACGCTAAAGACAGGTGAACACTTCCAGAAAGACTGAAGAGTGGGTATAGAAGTTGTTATCTCCTTAGGACATTTATGGAGGTGAAGACGCCTGGACAGCTATGGCAGAGCTGTGTGTTGGGGCAGAAAAGAAAGGACACTAGGTTGGGAAAAGTAGGTTCTGGAAGAACCTTTCATGTAGATGAGCACTCTTAAGTTTCGATTTTGTTTTGCTTGTTGATTGAAGTCTCTGTAGACCTTGCTGTCCTGGAATTCTAATGCAGCCCATGTTGGCCCTGGGGGAAATCCTCCTCCCTCCACCTCCAAAGTGCTAGGGTTATAGGTATGAATCATGACCCCTGACCTGGACAGTGTTTGGTGCAGAGATTGGCAAGTTAGTAATAAGGATTTAAGACAGACTAACAGGTGATCTCAGCAATTAAAACATGATCGTATTTCATGAGCAACTTGCCCCAAGTAGTCAGGTATTAGGGAACATGTAGTGTGCATGGGATCCCTGGGGCAAACAGGTATGCGGGGAATTAGATGGACAAGTACAACATACACCACTCAATTATAAATGTCACAATCAAAAGCCACTCCATCAACTCGTCTCTGGGTTGGGCTGATGTATTTTTACTCAGTGATGTGTCAATCTTTCTTCTCCTGTGTCTTCCTTGCTTTGACCATCTGAACAAGGTTATAAGATGCACCTCAAAAACAATGGAGCATATGCTGTGGATTAATATGTTCACTTACATGTTTATTTATTCATTTTATTGTTGATTTACAAAATTGTCAGAAACTGTGCAAACATGAAATGCTGTGGGAACTTCTTCGGCCAATAGCCTTTCAGACACCAGCCCACTTTGAGCATAGTCTCATGTGCCATAAATGCAGATGAAACGTGTGTGGGCCTTTTGGCTGCTGGAGTCAGTTCCAGTTCCCAGCATCACAGAGGACTGCAGATCACTACTCTTTCTGTGAGTTTATTCCCAGATAAATAAACCTTTGTTATACTCCATTCCAGGCTATTGTAGAACTCTTTTGTATGTCAACAAATTGGCACCCACCTTCAGGGACATGGATCCACATAAGACCTAAGAAAGCTTAAGGAAAAAAAAAGAGGGCTTCTAGACCCACAAAAATGGGAGCCAAGTGCAGCTTCTTGATAGTCACATTTTTTCAGATAGGCTCTGTTTGCTGTCTGCAAGCAGTGGTGTGGTTTCTTTAAAAGCCAGCTTCCTGGTTCACACTGGCATCATGGACTGGCTCTGGCTCTTTCAGGAGGTCCTGTTATGGAGCATTTAAATGGAGTTTGTGAGCAGAGTGCTACAAGTTACTTAATGTGACATAGACTCATTGCATCCCTGGACCTGGGACGGTGAGCATGGCTTACAGAGCAGGTGGCAAACATGCCACCACCATGCTGAACTGGGTGGAGCCAGAATGCAAAGCAGTCTTAGTCCTAGCCATGCTGCTTAGCATTTTAAGAGGCACCCCTGGTTAGAAAATGATTACAGATATGCAATAAAGACAGATGCAGACATAAAAGACCTCTAAATGAGTCACAGTGTGTCTACAAAATGTATGTAGGCTTAAAAGAGAGATGCAAAAGAGTATAGACAGTTATGAAAAGAAATAATTGGTTTTGAAAAATAAAACAAAGTCTTTAAAAACAGTAAAAGTAATATAAAAAAGTACAGATAGTCATAGATTAAAGGAATAAAGAAAAATTAGCCATGTAAAGATGGAATATACACAGAGAGAATCTGGATTATGTATATTATTGTGTTTTCTCTAAATTTTTTGACTGCATAGAGACATTTGATTCTGGGGGCTGCTAAGCTAAACACACACACACACACACATACACACACACACACACATAGTATCTTGACTTCAAAATTTGAGTCTACGAATATGTTACTTTGGAAAAGAGGTTCTGCTTTTGTTACCACAGAAGATGAGAACCTGTGGATTCCTTCTAGGCTAATGTAGTTTCACGGAACAAGACCACCCCTCCAAAAGGTCTCCATGAACCCCTAAAAATACTTTGCCCAACAAATAGCAGGAAGCAGTTTGGAGAAAACTACGCTCAAATTCCCAAAATGGTTGTTTATAAATGTTTGTTTTCATTTTAAAAGGGTTGGTTATAAATGATTAATGGTCACAATTAATTTCTAAATATATAAATAAATAAGAGGGATATGATATATAGAGATGAATACTTTACATTGGTATAGACTTTGGTCTATTGATAAAAATTTAAGGTCAATTTGCTACACTATGTATATGTATTTCTGCTCCTGTTTAAGGTATTGTGTTTGTGCAGCTCATTTAAAAATGTAATGTATAGTTAAGAAATGCAGATTAATACATAGTCATGTGTAATAATCAAATACTGTAATCATGTAGGTTAGGTTTTCTGTATGTACAGAGATATATTTAAGATAGATAGGTAATCTTCAAATACTTCAAAGAACTGTAGAATATGGCATTTAAATAACTCAGGATTCTGTTGATGTGAGACATGATTGCTCCTGGCAGCACTGATTTATTCCCGAGAGAATGTTGGGCACTAAAGATGCTCCACTTGGAACTTGTTTTCTTCTTGACAAAACTGGCCTTTGGCCAAAGAACTGCACCTGCCTCTACCACTGACAAAATGCATGGTGTCTAGATTGGATAAGCAGAATACAAGCAAAAAGACTGCCAAACGTTGCCAAGACAAGATAAGATGGTTTTTCAAATTTTCCTGCCTTTGAAAATGGTCTGTCAGTTACTCTAGGCCTTAGCCAAAGTTGGGTTCCCCAACATTGCAAATGAGACTTTGGGTGATTGTCCAGGTAGCTGGTTGTCTCTGTTACTTCTTGCACCTGTTGGAAGTTGCTTGATTGCACTTCCTGTTTACTCAAGTAACATTATTTCTCTTCTTAAGTGTTTGATGGGGTTGAAGACTAGATAGTCATAGTTACTTTCCTCTCATGACTTAGCCAAGCCATTTTTAGGATGGGATAACTATTGAAACATTTAGCATATGTTTCTTGCTTGTTGTTGTTCAAGCTGGTTGTAATTCTAACTTTTATGTATGTTTTTGCGTCTTTTCCCTGGATAATATCGACATTTGTTCTTATTGTATATAGTTTTGTAGCAGGCTTAGAACTCTCTTATTTAGACAAAAGGGGGACGTGCTGTGGGAACTCCTTCAGCCAATCACCTTTAAGATACTGGTACACTTTAGGCATGAATGCAGATGACAAGCATGAGCAGGCCTCTTGGCCCAGCTGCCTCAGACTCCTCCCGCCATGCCTTCCCCGCTGTGGTAGGACTGCAGCTCGCCTTCCCTGTTATGACAGACTGTGTCTCTTGGTTTCTTCCTTAAGTTGCTTCTTGTCAGGCATTTGGATGTAGCATCAAGGAAAGTAAATAATGCAACTCTGTGTTCAGGCTTTGGGAGGTGCTGTACTCATGAGGGTTTTCCTTACAGGATGCCTCCTGGGGGCTTCTGACCAATGGCTTAAGAAAAATTCCCGTAACTGTAGCAAGGCTAAATCAAGGGATCAAACCATGTGTGTGTGCGTGTGTGTGTGTGTGTGTGTGTGTGTGTGTGTGTGTGTGTGTGTACAATAGGGTTGAATGTAGACCCTGGTGCACTATATACAATATCTGTGTTTTGTTTGCACATTTATAATATACATAAGTCTTTATTTCTACATCAAACCTATCTTTTTTTGTTCTCTCCAAGATAACATTTCTCTGTGTAGCCCTGACTGTCCTAGAACTCTCTCTGTCGACCAGGCTGGCCTCAAACTCAGAGATCTGCCTGCCTCTGGCTCCCAAGTGTTAAAGGCGTGTGCCACCACTGCCCAGCTCAAACCTCTTTGTAAACGTCCAACTAGCTAAGGAATTCCTTCGTTTCAGCACACATTGCTTGACTGTTGAATGGCACAAATGAAAGCTGCCCATTTAAAAACCCATTTCACTGTTGAGAAGCTCTCAGATTGCAGAGGCTTGGAGTGGTTCAAGTGCACAGAGCAGCAGGCTGTCATGATCAGCAGCAGGGAAACACAAAGCCCAGGCCATGGCTGTTTTGGTGGGGGCACTTCAGAGCTCTAGAAATCATTTACCTTAAGAGAAGAAATGCCTTGGTCTTTCTCTGAATAGAAGTTGATTGTTCTGGAACTTCAAAGAAAGAACACTCCTGCCCTCTGGTCCTCGTTGACCCACAATTATCAATTGACCTTATTTAAAAGTTAGCCATGCATACATGTAGGCAGAGGTCAGAGCTGCAGTGTATGGCCAAGAGTGGAACCAGCACTGATCCTCGGTGAAGGCTCATTAACTTTTGGCCAGGAACACAGGGGTTTTTTTAGTTCATAGGTTTCCAAAGTAATTAGAGCTGACATTGTAAAATTAAAGAATGTGTAATAATTAAGATATTTGTGTGTGTGTGTATGTGTGTGCACTGGCATATGGGTACATTTGTACATGTGTGTACGTGGAAGCCAGTACTGGTATTGCATATTTATGTCAACGTACCCAGCTTGGTTTGTTTATTTTTTAATATGGGTTATAGATCAAATTCATGTTCTAACGTACCTTACCAACTGAGCCATATTCCTAGTCTTCTTCTTATTTATTATTTTGAGATGGTATCACATATTCTAGGTTGGCTTTGGACCTACTATGTAACCAAGGATGGTCTTGAACTTCTGAACTTTCAACCTCTACCTCCTAAGTCCTATGAGTACAGGCATGTGCCACCACACCCAATTTATAAGATGTTGGGGACTGAACCTAGATCAGTGGTGGGGATCAAACCCAGGGCTTCCAGCATGCTAGACAAAACTCTGTGTCTATCAAGCCATATCCTCATGCCCTATGTTTCATTTTTTATTACATTTATTTACAGCACACATCTGGAAATCAGAGGAGAACCTGTAGGAGTTGACTCTCTCCACCATGTGGGTCCTGAGGATGGAACTTAAGTCCTTAGGCTCAACTGCAAGTGCCTCTACCCACTGAGCCATCTTGCTACTCCACATCTCTCTCTCCGTCCATATCTCTCTCTCTCTCTCTCTCTCTCTCTCCCTCCATATCTCTCTCTCTCTCTCTCTCTCTCTCTCTCTCTCTCTCTCTCTCTCTCTCTCTCTCTCTCTCCCCTCCTCCCCCAGATAGGTCTCATTACATGGCCCTGGCTAGATTAGAACTCACTATATGGGCAGGCTGGCCTGGAACTCACACAGAGCCACCACAACAAGTTTTATTTTCATTCTTGATGCAGAGTTTCACTCTGTAGCCCAGGGTGACCTTGAACTTTTAGTAACCCTTCTGCCTCTGCCACCCAAATGCCGGGATTGTGACCACACAACACTCAACTTTGATAAGAGTTGTATTTGTAAACTTCCGAATCGCCACTGGGTTTCTCAGTGCAGGCTCTCCATCAGAAGGCAGACTGCTTGCTGGTGTTCTGTGGTCTGTTCTCTGGGGGCTGGGACCTTGAAACTGGGGACCTGTGCTAAAGAGACATGGAAGAGTTAAGTCATCTTGAGTTGCTCCATTTGGGGAGAGGGTCTGGGTCTATTTCTTTATGAGACATTGACTGGGTTCAGGGAAAATTCTGCAAGGGGCCGTGCATGACCTCTGGGAACTGGTGTGGGGTTTCAGGGGCTTTTGAGCCTGAAACTGATTTTCTGGCTCAGTCCCAGGCATAGCTCTGGCTTTTACAGTCAGAAAAACTAGAAGTCCTGTTTCCAGCTTCTTACCTCACCTCCCAACCGGTTCCTCCACCCCTCCCCTGTCGCAGTTCACGCTGGACTTCCATGCTCTTGTCAGTGTTTACTCTTTCAACATGGTTTCTGGTTTCCTATCATGTGCTAACTGTGCAAAGCGCTGGGGAACTGAAACAAACCCTGAGTCTCTGGGAGAGGAACCCTAAGCTGTAGACCGGTGTGCTGTGGTAGTTTGTCATCCAGTTGGGAATTAGAATCTTTCCACCAGAGGGCGCTCAAGAAAAGTCAATGTAACAAGTTTTTGTTATTTATTTATTATGTGTAAGAAGAGGGCCTTAGATCCCCTATAACTGGAGTCACAGGCGATTGTAAACCACAGTATTCTGGAAATTGAACCAGGATCCTCTGGAAGAGCAGCCAGTGCCCTTAACCACTGAGGCACAATTTTTAAGAAGGACGAACAGCACAGCGACTTCTGCTTCACATGTGGTTTTACATTCTATTAGTCATTTTAACTGTTCACGTTCCAGACCCCAGGCCTCACTGAGATTCCCAAGACAGAAACACAAACTTCCACACCCTCTGTGCTGCTTATCAAACACACTCATTTGCTAATCACACACAGCATATTTTATAGCAGAGAATGAGCACAGCGAGGTGTGCCCTCGCGAAGAGATTCCTGTTTGGAAGGATGACTGGTTCTAGCTCGTGGCCACTATGGCATCCTTCAAAGACATACATCTCTCCTCTTCCAGCCTTGCCACTTCTTCCCTGCCTGCTCAGTCACTGTGTAATTTGAGCAAATATATCGATTTCCCCCTAAGTCATAATGGAGAGGCCATGGTCCTGGAGATGCCAGAAAGTTAGGATGTTGCCTGAGGACTCCAGCAGGCAAGCCGTCAGGACTCAGTCATATGGCCGGCAGGTGGCAGGGATGCAGGGGCTGCAGAAGACCCCTTGGAGGGTTTGTGATGACACCATGTGACCTGAATGCTGGACACAGAACTGCAGAATCTGGTGCTCACCCTGCTGGGTTGCAGGCTTTGCCCCAGCCTTTTCCTTGCTAGCTTCCTGATCCTCCCTTTGGAATGTGATCTTTTAAAAATATATTAATACTATTATGATGATTATTTATGATTGATTGTGTGTGTGATATGTGAGGATGCATGCACACATGGTGCACATGTGGCTGGAGGGCAGATTTTATGATCCATTCTTTCCTTCCACCTTTCACGGTGGGATCCAGGAATCTAACCCAAGACATCATATTTGTGTGACAAATACTTTTGTCCGTTGGTATCTCATAGCTCAGATGATCTTCCTCTGTCTCTGCTTTCCCTCCCCTCCCCCCTTCCCGCTCCCCCTCTTCTTCTTCTTCTTCTTCTTCTTCTTCTTCTTCTCCTCCTCCTCCTCCTCCTCTTCCTCCTCCTCCTCCTCCTCCTCCTCCTCCTCCTCTTCTTCTGGATTTTATGTGCCTTAGGCATGAAACAGCTTTGGTCCCCAAGCTAGGCACCGAACCTAGGATGACCAAAGGACTGCCATCTGCCCTTCTGCCCTACCCTTGACTGATAGAAGACACCATCACCACCAAGGGCTCTCTTTGCCCATTACCAGGGTGTGGATGTGACAATTTTTTTTTTAATTTTAGAGTTCTTCCCATTGTTTACAGCTTTTCTTTTGTGTTTGCTTGTGTTTGTGGTATATTCACATATATCTGTGTACATGTTCACATAGGTGTGGACACACTTGTGCGCAGAGACCCAAGGACGCATCTGCATGGAGACACTGGAGGTTAATGTCAGGTGTCCTCTTTGATCCCTCTCCACCTTATATTTTATAGTCTCACTTGGATCCAGAGCTCACCAGAGTCTATAACTAGTGGGCTTGCTGGGGAATGGGGTTCCCTGTCTCCCCCTCCTGGGCATTGGGATTATAGCAGTCTACTACACCCCCTGGAAATTTCTACGTGGGTTATGGAGATATGAGCTCGGGTTCTCATGCTTGCACTGCAAGTGCTTTTTCCACAGAGCCATCAGTTCTACTTTGAAAAAAAATCCTGAAAAGCCTGGGCCTTTGGCTCAGCAGGGGAGCACTGGCCAAGTAAAACATGAGTTTGATTGCCCAGCACCACAAAGCCAAGCAAAAATCCTGATATTATCTGGGCATGGCGGCACACAGCTGTAATCCCGGACCTCCGAAGGCTGAAGCAGGAGGAGCCCAATTTAATGGGCAGCCTGAGCTATACAATGAGACACTGTGCTGTGTAGCTCCTTCTTTGGAACTTAAATGTCCTTTGTGGTGGGAGACTCATGGAGCCATCTCTCTTGTTTTATCAACAACAGGCACTGTGTTAGGCAGGGTTCTCTAGCATCGCAGAATTTATGGAATGAATATCTCCCCCAACTCATATATATATATATGAGCTGTATATGTATACATACGTATGTATGTATGTATGTATGTATGTATGTATGTATGTATGTGTGTGTATGAATTTATTGGAATGTCTTATAGGCTGCAGTCCAACAAGGCCTAGGTATAAATGGAAAGTTCAAGATCCAATAGCTGCTCAGTCCCACAAGGCTGGGACTTCTGTATATGCTGGAATCTGGAATAAGTAGGCTCAATGCCAGTGAAGGAATGGATGTGCAAGCAGGCAAAAAGCAAGAGCTTCCTTTTCCTATGTCCTTATGTAGACTTCCAGAAGACAGACCAGATTAAAGGTCTGTCTTCCCACTCACGATCAGGATCAAAGATGTGCATCCTCCCTCAAGGGTCTGAACTAAAACTGGATTCAGCCACTTCAAGCAGAAAACCTCTTACAAGTGTGCCTTTCATTTCTGAATTGTGTTAGGGTTCTCTAGAGTCACAGAACTTATGGAATGAATCTTTCAGAAAGAGAGAGATGTGTGTGTATATGTATATGTATGTATATATAGAGAAAGATATTCCCATACACACACACACATATTGGAATGACTTATAGGCTGCAGTTCAACAAGGACCAGTTATGAAAGTCCAAGATCCAGGAGCTGCTCAGCCCCACGAGGCTGGCGGTCTCAGCTGCTCTGCTGGGATCTTGAGAAGGGATGGGTGGACTGACAGGTGAGGGCAAGCAGATGAAGAACACCCTTCCTTCCCCCATTGTCCTCCTATAGGCTTCCAGCAGACGGCGTGACCCAGGTTAAAGGTGCGCCTTCCAGCCTCAAGATCCAGATCAAAGTCATGTTGTCTTCCTGCCTCAAGATCCAGATCACAAGTGTGCCCTCCATTTCTGGATTGTAGTTCATTCCAGATACAGTCAAGCTGACAATCAGGAAGAGCCATCACAATCACTTATTGAGGAAGAGGAGGAGAAAGGAGGAAGGAGTCTTTGGTGGCTGCCTGCATGTTAGGTGGAGGCTCCAGGGATGCAGCCTTTGTGAACCTTTTAATGGTGCAGCTGACTCTGAGTCACCGTTTATTTAATCTGTCTACACTATCATCTGGGTGAATGGATATTTGTTTATAGCCCCCCCCCAAAAAAAGTGTCGCAGCACCCACCACTCCTGGCTGCATGACTTTAACAAGTTTGCTGTAACCAGAATTGTTTTGATTTGTTTAGACAGAGAACTGCCTGGCTTTTTTGTTTTGTTTTGTTTTTTTGTTTTTTTTGTTTTTTTGTTTGTTTGTTTCCCTGGTAAGGAGTAGAGAACCAGGACCTCCCCTCTTCCTCTCCTGTATCCAGTTGACCTGCCCAGTCGGAGGCTAACAGGGAAGATGCCACCCGTTTGCGCTATTCTACTGTCACCTTTCCTTATATGGATGAATTCGTTTGGGGCAAGTAGCTTAGAGTTTAGGCTCAGCTGCCTTATCAGTCACAGCAGGGGCCAGACGAGGAGGTCAGCCATACTGGGATTGCCCCCTCGTCCCAATGATGTCCCCCCCTCAGACTGATGCACTTACCCTTGGCAGGGACAATGCAACTTCTCCCAAAGGCGTCTGTGTTCAGGAGCCTAGCTAGTGTAGTATTCTTCTTCCTGGGGAGACGTAAACATACACTATATTGGGCACCGAAGACAGACCAAAGAAACGATTACATCCAAGTGCAGTTTGACAAGAGAGTACCTTTATTGGACTTGCTTAGACAGCATGTTGCCCAGGCTGGAATTGAACTCACTCTGTAGAGGAGGACCTTGAACTCTGGGTCCTCCCGCTTCCACCTCCCAAGTGCTAGGGTGACAGGTGTGTACCAATGTGCTTGGCTTAGGAAATGTTCTCATATGCAATGCTTTGTTTTTTATCTTTCTAAATTGCCTTAAAGGTATTTTGTTTATTGTTTTTCTTGTTTGTGTGTGATGTGTGCGCATGGGCATATGTGGCGCGGTGTGTGGGGAGTCAGTCCGTTTTCCCCTTCCACCTTCGCTTGGGTTGCTGGGATTGAGTTCAGGAAGCCAGGCTTTGTGGCAAACACTTTTACTCCCTGAACCATCTGCCAGATTAGCTTTCTCCCCGCCCCCAGCCTCAGGTCTTGCTATGTAGCCCAGGCTGTCCTGGCACTTACCACACAGCCAAGTTGGGCCTCAAACTCCTAGCAATTCTCCTGGCTCAGTCTGCCAAGTGCTGAAATTACAGACACCTGCCCAGCATACTCAAGGGAAAGAATTATCTATAAACCATATCCCTGAAGATGCATTCAACTTCCTCGGAAAGCGAGAAGCCGTTCGTGTTAGCCAGCCTTCTGTGCCTGTGACGCAACCTGAGACAATCAACTGGAGGAAGAAAGACTTCTCTTTCCGGGCCACAGTGTCTTGGCTCCAATGTTTCTGTAGAGAAGCAGGTGACTATGGTGGAGAGCACACTTTACTGGGAGGGGCACAATCCCATCATTCAAGGGCACACCTCAATGACTCACTTTCTGTAGTTAGGTTCCATCTCCTGAAACTGTCACCATTTCCCAATAGTGCCGCCTGCTGGGGACAAAGCTTCCCACACATGCTCACTGTGGACATTTGAGATACAAGTTGTGACCACTGTGGACATTTGAGATACAAGTTGTAACACCGTTTGAATCTTCATCTTGAGGACTCCAGTTGGTGATATTTAAAAAAAACTATTAATAGCTACGATCCAAAAAGATCTGCTCTATTTGAGAATAAAATGTAATTAACATGTTGGGGTTGGTGGGGCAGTGCAGCAGGTTGTGGGCGTGCTGCCAAGCTGACTCAGTTCAAGCCCCAGCCCCCACATGGCGAAAGGAACGAACTGGCGTCGGCAAGTTGTTCTCTGACCTCCATACAGGGGCAGATGGCACATGCAGACCCCCACACAGCAGAAATGCTCCGAATTTTACAAAAATCCCTGTGGTGGATGAAAGACCCTAAATGCAATTGTAAGGCCCCTTAACCCTAAGACATTTTTCTAAAACCTTACACTCACTCTCTCTGGGGAACGGGACAGTCGCCCCCACACACACTGAACTGCTCATCCTCCTGTGTCCTTGAGAATAATCTTCAAGCATAACTCCATTCTGGGAGTTCCTGATGTATTGATTCAGTCACAGGATCAAGGTCAGGATGGCCCACAGATGCTCCCCCTCACCTCACCCGATCACGCAGCTACTCTCCTGTCCTGGCACAGACCAATCACTGCTAGTAACCCTTTGAATAAGCCAATCCAATTAGTTGGAAGACAACACTCAGGTTCCCCCCTGGTTTCTGTGGCTTTTTACTTTAAAAGATGGGCTATAACAACTATAGAATGTTCTTCATATCCCGAACCTGAAGGACCCTGTCATGACAGAGTAAAAATCCTTTTGCTTTTGCATCAATTATGGTTGTGTGAGTGGTGTCTGTAGCAACTCCTCCCTGATGTTTGGACTTCTAGTCCAACAGTGGAAAGGCCACACCAGTACTTCGTCCAGGAAGTCCAGATTGAAGACAACAGGTGAACCTGTATGAAGACAGTGGTTATCCAGAATTTCCTTGGAAAGCTCATTGAGCCATAACCCATGATGAGGCGCTTTTCTTCGAGTACTTGTACTTGATAGAAAGTTTTTGGATTTTTTTGGTAATAGCTTAGAGTAATTATGGTCTCCATGTCTCAAGCTTTGCTAGACAGTTTTGCATAATGATAGCTCAAGGCTGTGTTTAAAATAATAATCCTCACCTCCAGCCTTCCCGCCCATAACTGCTAACTAGTAGGCTTTTGTTATTTTTCTTTAGTGCTACTTCTCCAAGTATTTCTGGAAGTCTCCAGAAATGTATAACTTTAGTGGAAACACCAGTTCTTTGGGTGGTTTTCCTCTTAGAATCCTGAAAGTTGGGCCAGAGCTTCATAGCTAACCAGAGATGCTGTTGCCTCTCCGCTTCTCTGCCCACCGACACGTTCATCATCTTTAGTTACTGTTTTGTTCCTACTGTCCTTCTCTGAACTCTTGCTCTATCTCCTCTGAGCCTCAGCCGTAGCATCTTTATGCCCAGATCTCCCGGGGACTGTGCTGACAGATATGTCATGTGGGGTCTTGGATACAACCCAAACCTTTCCCACATCCTTACCCTTCTAAGTCTCAAGAGTGCCCTGAGCACTTATGGGGGACCATATAAGGAGGAAGGAATAAATACTGGACATTGTGCTGGAACCTCTGATCCTCCGAGAGTACCAAATCCTTATCTCTAGACCCAGGGGAGAGGTTGCTGGCCCTTTGAGCTGAGACCTGATTGCTCAATTGGTACTACCAGAGCTAAGTTCCTTATTTCTGGTCATCTCTGAAGAGACACATTGGGGCTGCAGGGGGCCTATTTGTTCCACACAACCCTGCCCTTGCTCCCCGCCCCCCCCCCCGCAAGTTTGCCCTTTCCTTTGCGGGGGTCCTTGGCCCACCAGGAGTCCCAGCTCCTGTGCTGAGATCAGCAATCCAGAGGGGTGAGTGTATGCTTGCCCTGCCGGAAGGTCCCCAGAAGGGAGTGCAGGCACCACTAGCCCCTGTTGCAGGGGGCCTCTTTGTTCCACACGACCCTGCCCTCCCCCTGCAAGTTCGCCATTTCCTCTGCAGGGTCCTTGACCCACCAGGAATCCCTGTTCCTGTGCTGAGATCAGCGATCCAGAGGGATCCACCAGCACAACTGGCTCCAGTACCTTGAGGCCCTAAGAGAGGACAGACCAAGACAATTCTCCAAGTACACTGTCACTCACAGCAAAGATTGGATCAAGATGCCAAGACTATCCTGGCTGTCTTTGAAGGAAGAGATGGGCAGGCGCCAATGCAAGAATTCCTCCAACAACCTGAAAAGCATCACGACAACACCAGAATCCAGTCTTTGCAACAAGAAGACTTGAACACCCTATTCTAGAAGAAATAGAAGAAAACAACTTTAAACGTTACTTAATGAAAATGATGGAGACCTTTAAAGAGGAAGTGAAAAACTCCCTTAAAGAAATGGAGGAGAAGATAAACAAAAAGCTGGAAGAAATTAATAAATCCCTCAAAGAAACCCAAGAAAACCAAGAAAAAGCAATTAAACAGGTGAAGGAAACAGTTCAAGACTTGAAGATTGAAATAGAGGTAATAAAGAAAACACAAAACAAGGGAACTCTGGAAATGGAAAATCTGGGTAAACGAACAGGAACTACAGAGACAAGTATAACCAACAGAATACAAGAGATAGAAGAAAGAATCTCAGATGCTGAAGATACTTTAGAGGAAATAAACTCATTGATTAAAGAAAACAACAACTCCAACAAATTCTTAACACAAAACATCCAGGAAATCTGGGACACCATGAAAAGACCAAACCTAGGAATAATAGGGATAGAAGAAGGAGAAGAATTACAGCTCAAAGGCCCAGAAAATATATTCAACAAAAATAGAAGAAAACTTTCCCAACCTAAAGAAGGATATTCCTATGAAGGTACAAGAAGCAAACAGAACACCAAATAGACTGGATCAAAAAAAAAAAAAACCATCCCCTTGCCAAATAGTACAGAATAAATAAAGAATATTAAGAGCTGCAAAAGAAAAAGGTCAAGTAACATATAAAGGTAAACCTATCAGAATTACACCTGACTTCTCTATGGAAACCATGAAAGCCAGAAGGTCTTGGATAGATATGCTGCAGACACTAAGAGACCACGGATGCAAGCCCAGACTACTATACCCAGCAAAGCTTGCATTCACCATTGATGGAGAAAATGAAATATTCCAGGACAAAAAGAGATTTAAACAATATGTAGCCACAAACCCAACCTTACAGAAAGTACTAGAAAGAAACCCACAAACCAAGGAAGCCAACAACACCCACAGTAGCACAGACATCTGACAACTCTCCGCCAGCACAACTCAAAGAAGGGAAAAACACAAACACTACAAAAAAAATAACCGGAGTTAACAACCACTGGTCATTAATATCACTTAATATCAATGGACTCAATTCACCTATAAAAAGGCACAGGTTAAGAGAATGGATGTGAAAACAGGATCCAACATTCTGCTGTTTAGAAGAAACACACCTCAACCACAAAGACAGATATTATCTCAGAGTAAAGAGTTGGGAAAAAGTTTTTCAATCAGACGGTCCTAAGAAACAAGCGGGTATGGCTATACTAATATCTAACAAAATTGACTTCAAACTAAAATCAATCAGAAGAGATGGAGATGGACACTTTATACTCATAACAGGAATAATCCATCAGGATGAAGTCTCAATCCTGAATATATATGCCCCTAATATAAAAGCACCCACATATGTAAAAGAAACATTACTAGAACTCAAAGCACACATCAAACCACACACACTAATAGTAGGAGATTTCAACACTCCTCTCTCACAAATGGACAGGTAAACCAGACAGAAACCTAATCGAGAAATACGAGAACTAACAGATGCAATGAATCAAATGGACTTAATAGAAATCTATAGAACATTCCACCCAAACAGGAAAGAATATACCTTCTTCTCAGCATCTCATGGAACCTTCTCGAAAATTGATCACATACTCGATAACAAAGCAAACATCCACAGATACAAAAAAAAATTGGAATAACCACCTGTGTCTTATTGGATCACCACGGAGTAAAGTTAGAATTTAACAACAATTCCACCCCCCAAAAGCCTACAAAATCATGGAAACTGAACAGTCAACTACTGAACCACTCCTGGGTCAAGGAAGAAATAAAGAAAGAAATTAAAGTCTTCCTTGAATTCAATGAAAATAAAGACACAACAAACCCCAACCTATGGGACACTATGAAAGCAGTGCTAAGAGGAAAGTTCATAGCACTTAGTGCCCACATAAAGAAAACGGAGAAAGCACACATTAGTGACTTAACAGCATACCTGAAAGCTCTAGAAAAAAAGCAGCAGACTCACCCAGGAAGAGTTGAAGACTGGAAATAATCAAACTGAGGGCTGAAATCAACAAAATAGAGACACAGAAAACAATCCAAAGAATCAATGAAACAAAGAGCTGGTTCCTTAAGAAAATCAACAAGATCGACAAACCCCTATCCAAACTAATCAAAAGGCAGAGAGAGAACACACAACAAGATCAGAAATGAAAAGGGGGACATAACAATGGACACTGAGGAAATTCAGAGAATCATTAGGTCTTACAAAAGCCTGTATGCCACAAAATTGGAAAATGTAAAAGAAATGGACACTTTTTTAGATAAATACCATATACCGAAATTAAATCAAGATCAGGTGAACAATTTAAATAGACCTGTAAGTCACGAGGAAATAGAAGCTGTCATCAAAAACCTCCTAACCAAAAAAAGCCCAGGACCAGGTGGTTTTAATGCAGAATTCTACCAGAACTTCTAAGAAGAGCTAATACCTATACTCCTTAATGTGTTTCACATAATAGAAACAGAAGGGTCATTGCCAAACTCTTTTTATGAAGCTACAGTTACCCTGATACCAAAACCACACAAAGACGCAACCAAGAAAGAGAATTACAGACCAATCTAACTCATGAACATCGATGCAAAAATTCTAAATAAAATACTGGCTAACTGAATCCAAGAACACATCAAAAAAAATCATCCATTATGATCAAGTAGGCTTCATCCCAGAGATGCATGGCTGGCTCAATATATGAAAATCTATCAATGTAATCCATCACATAAATAAACTGAAAGAAAAAAACCCATATGATCATTTCATTAGATGCTGAAAAAACATTTGACAAAATTCAACACCCCTTTATGATAAAGGTCTTGGAGAGATTAGGGATACAAGGTTCATATCTAAATATAATAAAAGCAATATACAGCAAGCCGACAGCTAACATCAAATTAAATGGAGAGAAACTCAAAGTGATTCCACTAAAATCAGGAACAAGACAAGGCTGTCCACTCTCTCCATATCTTTTCAATATAGTGCTTGAAGTTGTAACAATAGCTATAAGACAACATAAGGAAATCAAGGGGATTCGAATTGAAAAGGAAGAAGTCAAACTTTCGTTAATTGTAGATGATATGATAGTGTACATAAGTGACTCCAAAAACTCTACCAAAGAACTTCTACAGCTGACAAATACCTTCAGTGATGTGGCAGGATATAAGATCAAATAAAAAAAATCAGTAGCCCTCCTATACACAAAGGATAAAGAAGCAGAGAGGGAAATCAGAGAAACATCACCTTTCACGATAGCCACAAATAGCATAAAGTATCTTGGGGTAACACTAACCAAGGAAGTAAAAGATCTATTTGACAAGAACTTTAAGACCTTGAAGAAAGAAATTGAAGAGGATACCAGAAAATGGATGGATCTCCTATGCACCTGGATTGGTAGGATCAATATAGTAAAAATGGCAATTCTACCAATGGCAATCTATAGATTCAATGCAATCTCCATCAAAATCCCAATAAAATTCTTCATAGACCTTGAGAGAACAATAACTAACTTTATATGGAAAAACAAAAAGCCCAGGATAGCCAAAACAATCCTATACAATAAAGGAACTTCTGGAGGCATTACCATCCCTGACTTCAAACTCTGTTACAGAGCTATAGTAATGAAAACAGCTTGGTATTGGCATAAAAACAGAGACGTTGACCAATGGAATCGAATCGAAGACCCGGATATTAATCCACAAACCTATGAACACCCCATATTTGACAAAGAAGCTAAAATTATACAATGGAGGAATGCAAGCATCTTTAACAAATGGTGCTGGTATAACTGGATGTCAACCTGTAGGAGTATGAAGATAGATCCTTATCTATCATCATGCACAAAAATCAAGTCCAAATGGATTAAAGACCTCAATATAAATTTAACCACACTGAACCTGATAGAAGAGAAAGTGGGAAGTAGCCTGCAATACATGGGCACAGGAGACCACTTCCTATGTAAAACCCCAGTGGCACAGACAATAAGAGCAACAATGAATTAATGGGACCTCCTGAAACTGAGAAGCTTCTGTAAAGCAAAGGACACAGTCATTAAGACAAAAAGGCATCCTACTGAATGGGAGAAGATCTTCACTAACCCCACATCAGACAAAGGTCTGATCTCCAAAATATACAAAGAACTCAAGAAACTAGACATTAAAAGTCTTAATTACTCAATTAAAAAATGGGGTAATGATTTGAACAGAGAATTCTCAAGAGAAGAAGTTCGAATGGCCAAAAGATATTTAAGGTCATGTTCAACTTTCTTAGTGATCAGGGAAATGCAAATCAAAACAACTTTGAGATACCATCTTACACCTGTCAGAATGGCTAAAATCAAAAACACCAATGATAGCCTATGCTGGAGAGGATGCAGAGTAAGGGAACACTCATCCATTGTTGGTGGGAATGCAAACTTGTGCAACCACTTTGGAAATTAGTGTGGCGGTTTCTCAGGAAATTGGGAATCAACCTACCTCAGGATCCAGCAATACCACTCTTGGGAATATACCCAAGAGATGCCCAATCATTCTACAAAAGCACTTGTGCAACTATGTTCATAGCAGCATTATTTGTAATAGCCAGAACCTGGAAACAACCTAGGTGCCTCTCAATGGAAGAATGGATAAAGAAAGTGTGGAATATGTACACATTAGAATACTACTCAGTGGTCAAAAACAACGACACCTTGAATTTTGCATGCAAATGGATGGAAATAGAAAACACTATCATTAGTGAGATAACCCAAACCCAAAAAGATGATTATGGTATGTACTCACTCATTAGTGGACCCTCGCCATAAACAAAGGACATTAAGCTTAAAGCTCACAAGCCTAGAGAAGCCAAAGAGCAAGGTGAACCCCCAAAAAACATATATAGATCCTCCTGGAAATTGGAAGCAAACAAGATCGCCAGGCAAAAGTTGGAAGCAAGGGAGTGGGGATAGGGATGGAGGTAGGGGTGGGGGTGGGCGAAGGGGAGAGGGGGAGGGAGAAGGGAGAAGGGAAGGACTGGGGAGAGCTTGGGGGAGTGGGAGGGTGAAAATGGAGAAGGGAATAAGATATCTACCTTAAGGGATTCATTTTGGGATTGGCAAGAGACTTGGCTCTAGAGGGGATCCCAGGTGTCTCCGGGGATGTCCCCAACTAGGACTTGGGCAGCAGAAGAGAGGGTGCCTGAACTAGCCTTGTCCCATAGTCACATTGATGAATATCTTGATCATCACCATAGAAGTTTCGTTCGATGGAATGAGATAGACAGAGACCCACATTCACATCAGAGCAATGGACTGAGCTCCCAAGGTCCAGTTGAAGAGCAGAAGGCGGGAGAAGATGAGCAAGGAAGTCAGGACCGCGAGGGGCTGGTCCACCAACTGAGACAGTGTGCCTGATCTAATGGGAGCTCACCAAATCCAGCTGGACCAGGACTGAATGAACATATGATCAAACCAGAAACTCTGAATGTGGCTGCCAATGGGGGCTGACTGAGAAGCCAATGATAATGGCACTGGGACCTATTTCTTCTGCATGTATTGGCTTTTTGGGAACCTAGTCTATATGGATGCACACCTTCCTAGGCCAGGATGGAGGGGGGAGGGCCTTGGGCTTCCCACAGGGCAGGGTACCCTGCCTCCTCTTAAGGAAGCAGGGGGAGGGAAGAGGGGTAGTTGGGGAGCGGGACTGGGAGAAGGGGAGGAAGTATAAATTTTTGAATGAAAAAATAAAAGAATATGAAAAAAAAGAAAACAGTAAAAAAAAAAAAGAGACACATTGGGAGTCCCTGCCACCCTGCCTCTCTCAGCCTTCTCCATGAGATGGTTCTATGTGCTTCTGAACCCCTGATTAGGGACAAGGCCTTGTCCTTTCCAATCAGTAAAGCTGCCAACTCCTCGCAGTTTACTGGGGACCTTACCAAATTTGGAAGCAAGGTTCCACCCCTCCAGATCCCTCAGCCTTGGGCAAATCAGGAAGATTTGTCAGTCTACCAACCCAGCTTTTGGGGACCAGGATGGACCCCGTTTGAGCATTTGTTTAGTTTCCCCAAATCTTCCACGGCAGGGCGGCTGGTAGGCCCACAGTATACACAAAGTCTTCAGAGGACCACATCTATGTCCACACGGAAGCCCACTGACTGGATCTTGACAAGAACATTGAGAAACTGAGAGTTCAAAATAAACTGACATTGCCAGACATGGTGGTGATTTCTCGTATTCAAGAGGCTGAGACAGGAAGATTATTGCAAGTTCAGGACCAACACAAGCTTCATATCCAGTACTAGCCCAGAAGGAGCCGTATAGCAAGCTCCTGTCTCAAACAAGCAAACTGAGGCCCACACTTTTCAATTAAATCTGGCAGACCTAGTCTTTCCTGGCCAGGGTATCTGGCAAAGTGCCTAACACATCCCACCAATTCTTACCCACTGGCTTTCTGGATGAGCTCACTTAGCATAAAAATCTGGCTCCTGGCCGGGCGGTGGTGGCACACGCCTTTAATCCCAGCACTCAGGAGGCAGAGGCAGGCGGATCTCTGTGAGTTCGAGACCAGCCTGGTCTACAAGAGCTAGTTCCAGGACAGGCTCCAAAGCCACAGAGAAACCCTGTCTCGAAAAACAAAAACAAAACAAAACAAAACAAAATCCAGCTCCTGGAGAAGTCAGCCATGTGTAAACATCACCCCCAGAAGGTCTTCAAAGGAGGAAGTGGACACTGCAGCCTGAGGGTCTTGGCTAGTTACCAAGACGGGTCCCCAGGCAAGAAGGAAGGCTCAGTGGTTTTAGAGTGAAGACAAACAAGAAGAAAGCTCCTATCCTAATGGCCCAGAGGATGAAATACTTAACAGCTTGAGCTGATAAAACACAGCTGTCTGGGACACTTGTCATCCAAGCAAAGCTGGAGAATGATAAATACTGGTCAGTCCATTGTGTAGGATGGGATACACACTGATAACCGTGCCGGTGTGAGGGAGGGGTCCTTAGATGGATTCAGGTAAAGAACAATCTGAAGTGGAAGCATCTTCTCCAAGAATAAGATTAGAATGAAAAGCTGTGTGTGGAGGCATGTGCCTATATCACAGGAGTTAGAAAGCTGACGCTGGCGGGGGGGTCATAAGTTCAAGGACAACCTGAATTACATAGTGAGACCCTGTCTTAACAAGCAAACCATAAAAAAGGAGGGGAGGGAGTAAGAGAGAATCTACTAAATACTGCCGGGTTAAATGTTCCTAAGCAGGCCTAAGTGCTGAAACCTGTTTGCTCTCTGTGTAGTCCATGCTGGCCTCCAATTCAAGATATTTTCTTCGTAGATTACAGCCACCATATCCTCCTGTATACAGGAGCACAATATTAGCTATGGATAAAACTGGAAATTTCCTTCTGTCTTCGGTTGAGGGGGGGGCTGTCACTACAATTCCCTTGCACAGGTCTGACCTAGATCCAGCAGGGGGAGCTCAAGAGCTTTTTCTTTTCTCCTTTTCTCTCCTCTCCTCTCCTCTCCTTTCCTTTCCTTTCCTTTCCTTTCCTTTCCTTTCCTTTCCTTTCCTTTCCTTTCCTTTCCTTTCCTTTCCTTTCCTCTCTTCTCATCTCCTCTCCTCTTCTCTCTTCTTCTCTCCTGTCTTTTCTTGTCTTTTCCCTTCTTCCCTCCCTCCCTCCACCCCATGTTTCTGAGCCTTAAGGGACTGGATGGCCATTATGGCTTCCTATCTTCTCAGTCCAGAACTGGATATGCTTCTCATTTGGGACTGTAACCAAGGAATGCTTCTTTTCCTTATATTGCTAGTAAATAGCACCCTTAAGAACTGCCCAAACTCTCTGTTCTGAAGTACATCTTAAAGGTATAATACTATGGCCAGCAGGACAGAAAAACAAGTTATAAAGCACATATACACCAGTATCAATTACAGCAGGGTGGTGACGGGCACATATCATTCAGAGGGCAAAGGGGGTCCACAAAAGTTGGGATTCAGCACTGTAAATCTGGTCAAAAGCCTGAGGCTGCCGGCATCCTGGGCCTTGATGGTGAAGGTATGGCTGAATAGGCATGATGTGTCCATCAAATTACCTTCTAAATAGCTGTGCCTATCCCCACAGATGAGCCAGAGAAGCTTCATTTGCAGGTTATGGCAGAGACTTGTAGTTGGTCACAGTGCTGAGAATGAGAAGCTGTTGAACGTCCAGGCCGAAAAGGGGCATCCATATCACCCCTTGGAGGCTCAGGGAGCATCAAGAAGGGTCACAACGAGTGTAGCAATAAGTGGAAGGGGAGGGATGTTGTGGAATCCTGTCTTTCAGACTGTTGCATTCCTAAACTAACAGTAGCTTTGAATATCTATACAGGATGTCTACAAGACTGGGCCCACTGACATCAGTCGTGGAGTGGGGAGGGGCACATCAGGACCCACCCCTCCCTGAGGATGGATGGATGGTTCATGGTTGCTGGGAGAGGGAGAGACATTTTCTTCAGTGGTACAGCCGCTAGTAAGCTGCCCAGGCTCCACCAAATCTCTCAGTCATGCTTCTATAAGTGATCCCAATTAAACTCATCAAACTCAGCGGGTCATACCTTCCCTCTACAAAGATGGGAAGTAGGAGAGGAAAAGGATGAGATTAGGGGGAGCGGGAGGACAAGAGAGGGCAATGGGTGTCAATGTGATAAAAATAAACATATATGAAAGTATAGTTAAGCCTATTTTGTGTATAATTCTATATTAATAAAATTGCTACTTAATCAACGCTCTCTCTCTCTCTTTCTTTTTTTGAGATAGGGTTTCACTGTGTATCCCTGCGTTGCCTGGAACTTACTAGATAGACTAGACTGGCTTCAAAGCCACAGAGGTCTAGCCATCTCTGCCTCTGGAGTGCTGGAATGACAGATGTGCCCCTCTAGGCCCAGCTTCAATTCTGTTTTATAATAACTCCTTTGTCAATACCATTTCGCTTAACCTTTTATCATAGAGTTCGACAAACCGACTCAGAGAAAATTTAGCCAGCCGATCCTGTTCTGCAAATAAAGTTTTATTAGAACACGGTGATCCTCGCTTGTTTACACATTGCTGACGTGCCCTCACCGTGCCCTGCCAGAGAACTGTGGCCTACTATCTGCCGCCTGACCCATCCAAACAAAGCTGGTGCGTTCTGGCTCCAGAACCGTGTGTGTGACGGGAGCTGCTCACATTTTACTCACGGATAAACTGATACAGAAATTAAACAGGTAGACCACAGTCACGCTGCTGGTAAACAGCAGAGCTGGGATTTGAAGTTCTTTCCAAAGCCCTTGGTCTGTCTGCTTGTGTAACGCAATAGCCTCCAGAGTTGTCAAGGCCCGACACAGGTCTGGGGGTGGACACTGCTGTTCTTATTCATTGTAATGAAACCAAAGGGCCACACATTGTATTTATGATCTGCACTATCTGATCTTGGCTTGCCTTTCCCAACTCACCTTTCCAGTCTAGTTGTGATCAGCCTGATGCTTCATCTCCAATTTCAGGATCCACTACTTCCAGATAAATGCCTCCTCCAGTCCAGAACCTGACTTCTCCACTGTAACCCGGGGCCTCCAGCGTTCTTTCCTTGTCTATTGCACGCTGCTTCAGTTCATGTTCCAGTATGCATGTTTTATTTTCTGCTCTCAGCTGCCAGTCCCCTGCCGGTGAGGACTGAACACACCCATGCTGTATAATGGTGGACCTTAGCATCTGCTCTGCAGACGAAACAGCACGTTGATGAAACCGATAACTATCCCTCCCTGATTTCTCAGGATCAAAGCGCAGTGTTCGCATCTGGATGTGGGGTGAAAAGCCGGCTGTGATGAAGAAAACTCAGGGGCCAGATGCAAGGGAATAAGCATCAAGCTTCTGCTTTGACTGCTTAGCCTGCAGGCTTTACAACGACAGGGGTGTCCTTTCTTTTCTGCTCTGTGAACTCATGGTGTCTTTCCCAGGACAGCAGCTATCGATGTGGGCACAGACCTCTCTGTGTTGATTACCTCTCCAGCCTCCACTGTCCTCATAGAAGAGAACGTAGGAACTGTTGGGTCTGATGATGGTGAGGGTGAACTAGGAAGTCAATTAGTGGGAGAATAAGAGACTTTGTAATGGGGGTGAAATATATACATAAGTAGAAATGTTATAATAAACCTGTTTTGTATATAATTATATATGTTAATAAGATCATTAAAAATGTTGTAATGGCTATTTATTTTTTGAGACAGGGTTTCACTATGTAGTCCTGCCTGGCCTGGAGCTCACTATACGGATCAGGCTGACCTTGTAGTTACAGAGATACATCGGCCTCTGCCTCTGGGGTGCTGGATGAACTTCTTTAACTTAAACTTTTGGCTGAGACCCTGGAAGATACAAAGCACTTTCTAGCTACTAGACATCATTTTCCTGAAGCCCTGTCCCTAGGCAAATGTCAGAACTAGACATTAAGGGAAGGTGGATTTGGATCCTGCCCAGGTATGGTTGTACATTATCCCTCCTGCCTGGCTGTGTCATCAGACAACAAGACTACAAAGCGGCCCATCGGGAGCTGAGGGCTTAGCAGGAAGGTCGGTGATGAATGCCCTGCCCACAACACCTGCACTTTAATGGAGACATGGGAAACACAAAGCCAGGCATTTCACCTCCTCCCCTTCTTTCCAAATAGTACTTACGGCAGGCGTGGGATTCCAAGCTGGAGACAGAGTTAAGAAATATCACACAGTCTGGGCTGCTATCGAAGTGCCCCAGGGCTTCTTGAGTAAGCATAGCTGACAACACAGCCCTCCCACAGCCACCTTGTAGCCAGTCCAGTACTGCTGGATTCCCGGAGCCTTGCCTACCTTACTCTTTTCTTCTAGTTTGCAAAAAATATGAATCTATCACATATTTTAAAACACGTTCTGTTTTAAAAGTGCGAGTTAAAGTATAACACTTAGATACAGCTAAGCAAAGCCCTGAAACCCAAGCACTTGCAACAGTTTAATTCAGGGGCCAGCAAACTGTGGGGTCAGGGTCCTGGCCCCCGGCCAACTGCTTTTATAAATAAAGATTTATTGGAACATAATCGTGTTGACCATTTTCTTGTTGTCTTCTCTACTTCTGCCCTATAACTTCAGAGTGAAGAAGCTGGCAGAGATCACATGACTACAAAGTCTAAGATATTTACTACCTGACTCCTAACGGGAACCGTTGCTGCCTCCAGGTCCTCTGCTCATTGCTATGACTCACTAAATGATGACGTAACGATACATTTCCCATCATCACAACTCCTGTAGCTAGGGATGCTTACCCTCGAACTTCAGGCTTGAAAACGAAGATCAGGTCAGGATGAGGAACGGGGTTGATGAAATAGTGTGCAGCTCGAGAAGCTATGGGGAGGGATCATAGGTGTTGAATCAAACCTGATTAGCAGAACTCTCGCTTCCATCTCTCCCCATCATGTTTGGTCAACCAAGCTTCACAAAGCTCATTATTATTATTATTAAATTCATTCATTTACTTTACATCCCAATTACAATTTCTCCACCCTCCTCTCCTCCCATTTGTTCCCCCATCTCCACCCTCCAATCCACTCCTCCTCCGTTGCCCTTCAGAAAGGATCAGGCCTCCCATGGGTATTGACAACGTAGGGCATATCAAGGTGAGGTAAGACTAAGCTCCTCCCTTTGTATTAAGGCTGGAGAAGGCAACTCAGTATGAGGAGTAGGTTCCCAAAAGCCAGTCAAAGTGTTGGGACAGTCCCTACTCCCACTGCTAGGAGTCCCACAAGCAGAACAAACTACACAACTATCACGCATACGTAAAGGGCCTAGGTTGGTCCCATGCAGGCTCCCTGGCTGTTGAAAACTCTGTGAGCTCCTATGAGCCAAGATAAATTGATTCTGTGGGTTCCCTTGTGATGTCCTTGACCCTCCCCCTACCTTCCTCCACCCCACGGGCTCATATAATCCTTCCTCCCTCTCTTCAACAGGATTCCCCAAACTTGGCCCAGTGTTTGGCTGTGGGTCGCTTTATCTGTTTCCATCAGTTATTGGATGAAGGCTCTCTGAGGACAACTGGGGTAGTCACCAGTCTACGAGTATAGCAGAATATCGTTAGGTATCATTATGCTGACATTTTTTTCCCTTTCCAGTCACATTTGGTTGTTTCCTAAGGCTCTGGGCCATCCCGTCTCTCAGTTCTGGCGCTTTTGGCAGTGCCAGGGGTGGGCTCACTCTCCTGGCTGGACCAGTCACTGGCTGGCAACTCTCACAATTTCCGTGCCACCCTTACCCCTGTCTCCTCCCCGCCCACATGCCCCATAGGCAGGACAGACTGTAGGTCAGAGGTTGTGTGGCTGGGCCCGTGTTCCAATCCTTCCACTGGAAGTCCCTCCTGGTCACAAGAGATGGCCAGTTCAGGCTATGCATCCTCCATTGCTAGGAGTCTCCGTTGTGATCCTCCTTGTAGATTTTCCTTGTACCAGGTTTCTACCTGACCCTGAAATGTTTCCCCTTCCCAATCATCTCTTTCAGTTCTCTCCCCACCCATCCACCCTGAACCTGATCCCTCGTGCTCCCATCTCCATCTGCCCCCAGTCCACCGACTAGATCTCTGCTATTTCCCCTTCCCAGGGAGATCCATGTGTCTCCCCCTTGGGCCCTCCTTTTTACTGAGCCTCCGTGGATCTGTCATTGTAGCAAGGTCATCCTTTACTTTATAGCTAATATCTCCTTAGAAGTGAGCACAAACCATGTTTGTCTTTCTGGGTCTGAGTTACCTCATGGATGATTCTTTTCTAGTTCCATCCATTTGCCTTCAAATTTTATAAAATCATTGTTTCTAACAGCTGAGTAGTGCTCCATTGTGTGAATGTACCACACTTCCCTTGTCCATTCTTCTGTTGAGGGGCATCCAGGTTGTTTCCACATTCTGGCTATTATGAACAAAGCTGCTATGAGCATAGTTGAACAAGTGTCCGTGTGGTATTATTGAGCATCCTTTGGATGTATGTCCAATAGTGGTCTACCTGGATCTTGAGGTAGATGGATTCCCAATTTTCTGAGGAGCCTCCATAATGACTTCCAAAGTGGTTGTACAGAAACTTCATTCTTTGTAGTGGTCTCATCCTCTGATTATGAAGATCCCAACTTGGCATAAACATTTTTTTCTAATCTCTAATCTCTTCACATGGAGGAGAACTAAATATTACAATAGATGTGGCTAAAGGCAGAATCTTAACCACCTGCTTCTTGGTTTACTCCATAGTTTGTTCTCATAAAAAAAGCCTTCCAGAGATATGGTAACTTCTGTTCATATTTAACAGGTATACAGGCTGACTGGCTCCTTTTCCAGTTGACATTTTGAAGTTGTTAAACTGGTTTAACATGAATAAAACCTTACATCAAAAAAGAAATATCCATGGAAAACATCCTGGTGAGACCCGGGAACTGACACACCTCCTGGGACAGGAGTGCCCACTGTATGGGCCTGGCTCATAACTCATAACTGACAGAAATGTTAATAATGAAAGCAACTGGTAAAGAGCACATTGGCAATGGTTAATGTGCCTGGAAGCCACCTACAGAAATGAATTCCTAGTGTGAGCTGAGCCCTGGAGCAGGGGAGGCAAGCACAGTTTATCAAGTAAGAAAGTTGATGTTGTTAGAGTCGTGGATAAGAAAGAATTCCTGGTTGAGAATAGCCAGGAACTGAGGGGTGCTGACAAGGGACTGGAGATGAGGGCCAGGAAGAGGTTTGCTGAAGTCGAGGGGAGGGACATTCCCAGAGGCCAAGAGCCAAAGACTTCTGAGTTTCACAGACAAGAAAGGAGCGGGACACAGTCCTTGTTCTAATTTCTTTTTGTATTTATCTCTCTCTATGTGTGTATGCATGACTACGTGCGTGTGCACAGATTAAAGTATGCATGTATGTGTGCGTGTGTGTGTGTGTGTGTGTGTACATCTGTGGAAGTCAGAAGACAACTTATAATTTTTTTTTCTCTTTCTACCATGTGGGGCCCAGGAACTGAATTGTATTTATCAGGCTTGGCAGCATGCGTCTTTCTCCACTGGGCCATCTCACCAGTCCAGGAACACGTTCTTCCCTGGTCTTAGAAACTTCTCCAATACCAAGCAGGGCGGAAAAGGCAGGCAGAGGACAAGCCTGGGGCAAAAATCCCTTACCACGCATTTCCACTCTCCCAGGGAAGCTGAAAGAGTTGAGCGTAGAGGAGAAGGGTGGGCAGTTGTCCCTAGAGCAGTGTTCTCAAGCTTCCTAACGCTGCGACCCTTTAATACAGTTCTTCATGTTGTGGCGACCCCTAACATAAAATTATTTTTGTTGCTACTTCATAACTGTAATTTTGCTATAGTTATTAATCATACTGTAAATAACTGATACGCAGGATGTCTGATATGTGACCCCTGTGAAAGGGTCATGCAACCCCCAAAGAGGTCATGACTGGAAGCGGATAGAGGGAGGTGCGATCATGGGTACACTCCTCCAGAAAGAATGAGCACCAAGGCAGAGCAAGGCAGTGGTAGTGTGTGTCACCTGCTTTTGTTTGTTTGCTTATTTATTTGAGCAGTGAGGTGGCAGTGAACAGGGTCTCATGTGTCACAGATTGGCCTCGAACTTGCCATAGAGCTGAGGATGACCACGAACCTCTGACTTCCTGCTCTATCTCCCAAGTACCGAGGCTGCGTATCTGACCACACAACAGTTTCATTATGTGTTCTGTAAGGGACTAAAAGAGGGAAGTCTGAAGGCCTCAGACACATGTCTGACTTTTCAACAATTTATGA
Organism: Ondatra zibethicus; assembly: GCA_004026605.1. NCBI lineage: Eukaryota > Metazoa > Chordata > Mammalia > Rodentia > Cricetidae > Ondatra > Ondatra zibethicus. The sequence goes on along the minus strand of PVIU01000775.1, from coordinate 58,802 downwards.
TGCATTATCATACAAGAATTACAGAAGCGGATTTTGAAGTCTTCAAATACAAAGAAAGAGTCAATGTTGTTGGAGGCGAAAATGCCAAATCACCTTGATTTGTTCATCAGACATTTTATACATGTGTTGTATTGTCACACTATAGCCTGTAAATGTGCATAATTATGATGTGTCAATCAGAAATAAAATGAAAAATAATCCCCATATAAGAGAGTTTTGAGTCCAGTTTGGGGAGTTAAAAGCAGCAAACTGCATAAAACCCAGTGTTGTGCGGCAAAGAATGTACAAACTGTAGGCATCCATAGGGTTTTGAAACATTGTTTATAAATCAGCATTGAAGTAGAGGGGGAGAAAACAGCAAAGGAATGGAGGCCCAGCCACTGGTTGATGTCTCCTGAGCTAGAGCCAGCCCCCGACTGGCTGTATGACTCGCAAACCAATATCTTTAAACACAAAGGGGTGGGGCTACTGATCATTGTTTCCATCAATAGAAACAAAGTCCCCCTTTCTGTTCCCATACTGGCTCTGCAAATACACTAAGTATAGCACAGGATTTTCCTTCTTCTGTACTGTGTTCTGTGCCAGTTTCTCCAGCCCTTGTAGCTGGAGAGCATGCGTCACTCACACTCACCCACAGTAGAGATAACGAGATAACCTACCTGTATATAGTTACGTAATCTTGCTCAAGACACGTTGCCTTTTAAAAAGGTCTTTTGGAAGTCACCAGAAGGGCAGGCAGACTTGTGCCGTGAAGACTGATGTGGGAGCTGGAGTGAGGATAGTCCATGTTTGTTCATATGTTTGAAGTCATCAATTACATGCTTTCTTTTATAAGTTGCTTTGGTCATGATGTCTTGTTACAACAGGAGAAAAACAGCTAAGAAAAGTGGCTTCTAGCATTTATTCCATATACTTCTTATAATTCAATAGCAAGGATGTGTTACACATACCATTTTGTGTAATAGCTATCTGTTTGTGTCTGTCTATCTGCCTCCCTGGCCTTCCATCCATCTATCATTGGTATTTTGAGGCAGAATTTTGGCTTGTAGCCATGTTGGCCTTAATTTCTTGATCCTTCTGCCTCACTTTCCCAAGTACTAGGATTATATGCATGCACCACCATACCCAGCAAACACTGGTCAAATACTTAGGAAGTGGAAACAGAAGATCAGGAGTTCAAGGCCAGCCTTGGCTATCCCACTGAGCAGCAGGCTAGCCTGGGTTATACGAGGCACTGTCTCAAACAAAACACAACAAAGATGGCCATTTTACATCTTAAGATGTTTGCACTGGAAAAACAAAGAAGAAATCACACAAAGCAATGAATTAAGCTAAGTTCCTGAAGATCCTGAATCCAAATATTAGATACCTTTCCATTTATAGTAACATTTTTTTTCTTAAAACTGAATTCAAAGGCTGGAGAGATGGCCGAGTGGTTAAGAGCATTTACTACTCTTGCAGAGGATGTGGGTTCAGCTTCTAGCACCTACTATTTGCTTCATCTGTAACCCCAGTTCCAGGTGAGCCAATGCCCTCTTCTGGCCTCTGCGGGCACCAGCATGTGTATGGTACACAGGCAGGCAGGCAGGCCAAACACTCATTTGTACACATAAAATAGAATTAAGTACATCTACAAATGACCTAGTAGTCTGTTGTTAAACTTATGAGTTAGTTTAGACAGGCCTAAGTAAAACTATTTGTTTTATATGATGGATTTTTTCTATTTACCCTAGACTGGCCTCGGGTGTGCATTCCTCAGGGTGACGGTGAGATTGTGTTCCGTAGCAACACTGTATCTCAAAAAGCCAACAAAACACCCAACAGCAACAAGAGAAAAACTGGAAGACAAAAACTCCAATCACTTTTACTTTTATGCTGCTCCCTCCTCACCCCACCCCTGCATCGAGGCCTCATTTTTGCCCCCCAGGATGCCTTGCAGTCCTCACATAAGCTGACCTGCTTCTGGACTCAGGATCATGCTTGTAAGGTTCCTTCGGCCCAGAATCACCTCACCCGCTTCTCTGTGCCTAACAAACAGTCTTCCAAGCCCCATTTAAAACTCTCTCAGAATGCGCTTCTTGGCCCCTGCGACTCAGGTGTCTGGTTATATGCTCTGCGGCAAGTGTCTGTGTCAGCGTCAGTGGACTATTAAGGCGATAGGGGTTACAGTACTCGGTGTTCAAGCCAACTTCAAAGTGACCCTGGGAAGGAAGATAACAACAGGAGCTACTACGTGGTGGCTGGTGACAGTGAATACCTAAAGGGTTCATATATCCTAGCACTTGCACAGATACCATCAAATATTTATGACTCCTGCTAGGGTTAACCACTGTGGTCAGCTCAAGCCCATAAGCTCTTTGAGAACAGGATCGATGTTTTGTTCACTGACATATTTCTCATACTATAAATGCTTATAAATGTTTAGTGAATGAATGGGGTTGTCTTTTCCCCATTCATTTAACTAGCAATAAAGTAACCGCGCTTAAAGAGATGAAAAGCAGGGGGAAGGGCGAGGATGGGGTTTAGCCAGCACAACTAGATCCTAACGCAGTTTTATTCGGAATAGGATCAAGTTTTGGCGACACCCATGAAAAGCTGTGATCAGGCTGGTGTAAGCTGCAGCAAGTTAGCCTGTTGCCCCCAGGGTTAACAGACACCATCGAGTGCAGTCACGGCAAAAGAAACGGAAAACAATGTGTTTTGACTTCACCACCCAAGTCAACCCACAGGGCCTGAGTCTCTTTCCCTTCCAGCTGTCTGTCAGCGTAGGTATTTTCTTTTCCAGTCGGGGCTTCCCTGCCTCATTGCTGTGCCAATTATTTACACTCCTTTCCTGAGCATAAAACATCAGTCTGAGTCTACACTCCTCTGGTCTCAAGCTCTGCCATTTTGTGTATAAGCACCTTGCCTCACCCCCTGCTTTACAGTATCTCAGGGTTCTGCCATTATTTGAAAGGTCCAGCAAACCCGGTTCCACCCTGCTGTTCAGTGTCTCCACGGGAGGGAGCAACTCTGAAAGCTCCTCATGTCTTCTGTGCCCCATTGCCTGCCCTGCCAATTCACCGGCAGCGTTGAGTGCCCATGGGGTTATTGCTCTTGCCCGACTACTCTCAGGTCCCCGTCTTTCGTAGTGGGGCCCCTGGAGTGCAGCACCGTACAGAAAAGGGAGCGGACACACGCTGGTATAGTGAGTGTCAAGTTGTTGAATGGGTAGCTTGATGACAGGGTGGGTGGACGGGACTTCCTGGGTCTCCCCTTCACACTTCCACTCTGAGTGTTTCTACACCAGTGGTTCTCAACCTCCCTAATGCTGCGACCCTCATGTTGTGGTGACCCCACAATGTTGAGAAACACTGTCCTATACAATAAAAATTCTTTTTTTAAAAAAGATTTTATTTATTTATTATGTATACAACATTCTGCCTCCATGTATGCCTGAAGGCCAGAAGAGGGCACCAGATCTCATTACAGATGGTTGTGAGCCACCATGTGGTTGCTGGGAATTGAACTCAGGTCCTCTAGAAGAACAGTCAATGCTCTTAACCACTGAGCCATCTCTCCAGCCCACAATAAAAATTCTTGTCTTGTGCTTAAGCTCAGTCCCCATGCCTACTGACGAGCAACCTTGGTTAAACACAGCTTCCTAGAGCACATGCCTCCTTATTTAAAAAAAAACAACAAAACTCAAGGTGGTTTGCAAAGATTGAATAAGCGAGAAGGCATTTGGCTTTTGGTGAATCCCACGCAGATGGTCATGATTTCTGCAAACATCAGCGGGAGCTCTTCACTTCTAACCTTAGGATCTCGAGGTTCTTCTCTTGTTGGGGTGACAACAGTTTCCAACACCAAGCTGCAAAGCAATGGCACGGGGCCTTCTTATCCCAGGTCACCTCTTGGCTGCAGTGTTCTTCATGTTTCTCCATCAAATCAGATACAGGTTTGTCTTTAAAACTTAGGGATAGAAATACATTGAGTCTTTGGAGTGTTGAGGTGAGTGGGATCTCTGAGTCTGGCTTTTCCTGCGACTCTCGGTTTCTGCCTCTTCTTAGCCTTGCGAATCAGACATCCCAGGTTAGATGAAGCCCACCCAGTCTTAGGCATTTGCTGTGGGAAACAATGCAAGCAGGAGGCTATTTTAGGGATAGCCCTTAATAAGCAACTGGGTACATCCCAGTGATATCATTCTTCATCAACACCCCACCCAATTCCTTTGACCACAAAGGAAATACCTTCACTTTCCATTTCCCCAAAGTCTCTGGGGAGCAAGATATTCTTTAAAAATATGAACATGTTAATGAAAACCCCACCTTCATACCGTGCACGTCAACAAGAAGCTGCCTTTGGAAAAGCATTGTACAAAACACGTTGCCCACAGATGGACAGCGACGTTCCTTGCAGCTGCTGACGATGAAGTCTTGGTTAGGAAGAGTCGATCAGTGCTCTTGGTTGCATATTTCAAAAGCTGATGACCCTGTTAAGCTCTCAGACAGAGCCCTGTGTAGGGCATAGTCACTAACCTCGTTTCGTCAGAATAGCTGATGAAGTTTAAGTCATTTCGAGTATGAAGGAAACAAAGGGCTAAAGAAGAGTGAGAAGATCTCAGAGGTGACATTGAGCTTAGTCACTCCCTCCTGCCACCGCGGGGCTACACTCTCAGTCTGTACATTTTGGGTGGGATGAGAAGGAGCTGCCCACAGAAAGGCTGGCCTGCAGTTGGCATGCTGACTCCAGGCAAAAGACAGGGTGGGGTGGTGGGGTCGGGTGTGTGTCCCAGTGTGCCATGGGATGCTTGCAACTCTTGGGATTTAAGAGAAATGCTAAATGCCTTGAGGAAACAAACAGAGCCTAGACTGCATATTGCCTATTTACAAGCCAGTCAAACTAACAGGCTTAAACATCATTTTTCAGGGGCTGGAGATGTAGCTCAGTTCGTAGAGGCCCTGTGTTTAAAAAAAGACTTTCTCGAAGCAAATGAATCTCTAGAATGGTGAAAACACAGCAGAGCTCACCTGCCAGGGAGGCCCTGGCTGACGGTGTCTGGCTCAGTTCAGTCCTTCATAGAGACCAGCGATTGGCTCACGGCGCGCGGCTGGACCCCTCACCCGCAACGCTGGTTATGGAAGAACACTGTGTCTCCCAAGGAAAAGTTCTTGGTCGGTGGCTGCTGTTCACATACACCCACCCTTCTGTGCCTCCTTGTTCTTCCCTCCCTCTTTACTGATGGGTATCGCCACGTGAACACACAAATAGCTCAAACTCCCTGAGGTCACCTGGACCAGTTTCTGCTGGGATTAGATAAAAAACAAAGTGGCAGGGGAGGGGGACTGACTGATTCACATGACAAAGGGGAGACAGACAGGACCGAGGCATTGAACTCAGAGAAATGTCTGCTCCTCCTGTCTCTGAACTCTGCACACAGGTTAGACCTTGTACCCAGTTCAGCTATGTGCGCTCTTATTTTTTTTTTAAAATAAGAGTGCAAGTACTCCTTTTTGAAAAAATGTTTTATTTATTTTATGTGTATGAACGTTTTGCCTATATTTCAGCATGTGTACCGTGTGTGTGCCCATTGCCTATGGAGTCGGAAGTGATTGTTAGAGTCCCTGGAACTGGAGTTACAGGCAGTTGTGAGCCACTGTGTGGGTGTTGGGAACTGAACTCGGGTTCTCTGAAAAAGCAGCCAGTGTTTTTAACCACTGATTCATCTTTCCAGTCCTTTGTGTTATATTTTTGATTAGCTTATCTAACATATCACACACACAGGCACACACAGACACACACGGGGGGTGGGGAGAGAGAGAGAGAGAGAGAGAGAGAGAGGGAGAGAGAGAGAGAGAGAGAGAGAGAGAGGGGGCGCTTTCTTTGACTTGGCTGTGGCCCATTCCTTGACTTTCCTTCCACTGTATATGTAGCTTTAACTATGTCTGCATGGGACAGCAAACTGTCACTCCATGTTTTCATGAAGTGCATTCACCCGCACTTGAAGGGCAACTTGTCTCGTCTTGGTGTCTAGTTCCCTGACAGCCTATGGCTAGACTCCAATTGCAATCACTCTGCAATAGTCAGTGGAGGGAAAACCCGTGTTGTTTTCCCCAGCAGTACTAGAGAACCTTCAATATGCCTCAGCTCTTGGGAACAATGATAAGCACACATGTAACAGAGTCGGGTGGTCTAAGCGTTTTCTTTTGACTAAGAATGATAAGGATTTTTGCCACTAGAACTCTCGATGGACATGAAGAAGCAGGCAACAACTAGCCCAGACTTTCTCACAGGGAGTCTTTCAGGCCACTAAGAAGAGACAGTAAAAATTTCCAGGCATGGTGCTGAAGGGCTGTAGTTCTTATTTTTTGGAGGCAGAAGCAGCAAAATCTTGAATTCCAGGCCAGCTTGGACTATGTGGTATACTTGCTTCACACATACACAGACACACACATGCCTGGAGAGAAGGCTCTGTGGTTAGGAGCACTTCCTGTTTTTGCAGAGGATCAGGATTCAGTTCCCACAGCCACATAGAGGCTCACAACCACGTGTAACTCCAGTTTCAGGAGATCTAGCACCCTCTTCTGACCTTCACAGTTTCTTGCATGCATGTGGTGCAAATGTACACTTGGGTACACAACACACACATACACACACACACACACACACACACAGAGAGAGAGAGAGAGAGAGAGAGAGAGAGAGAGAGAGAGAGAGGAAACAAACATTAAAATAAAAACCCCACACAAAATAAAGTGGGACTCAAGAAGAAAACTAACAGGAAGCCTAGTGACTCTCACCTAAAGGGCCATAACATTAGGAAGGTTGAGACCCCTGCTCTAGACCCAGGAGCCAGTCTTCCCAGGATCTGTTTTTAACTTTCCTATCTCTTCTGTCATCGTGCATGGGGCAGAGAGTGCTTTCTAGGCTGGCTTGGATCAATGTATTTGACAGTTTATCACTTAGGTTTTCTGGTGGCAGGAAGAAGGGCGCCTTGGAGCCAGGCTGTCATTCCTTCCTCTTTGTTTCTACGGCAGCCAGGCTCAAACGCCCCTTTCTTTAGATTCCTTGTGGAACAAGCAGCGACCGACTCCCCTAAAATTTCAACATCTGTCTGTCGCAACATCTCAGACTCTTCTTTCAAACGTTGACTTGACACTCTCCGTTCAGTCCCTTGATCATCACATCACAAGGATCCAGTTCCTGACTCTGGCACAGAGGGGTCCTTCCTGCTCTCACCCACCCACAACTCAGCCAGTTGCTATGCTACAACCTCTTAACTGCAAGGCACAGAACTTAACTCAGAATAGCTGGAGGCCCAGGTTCTGGCTCATGAAAACAAAAAACCCTATGAGTGTGAAGCTTCGGGCATCATCCCAACAACATCATAGAGACTTTCCTGGGTCTTTCTCTCTCCCTTTCCTCAGTTTTGACTTCTTTCTTTCTTTCTTATTTTGTTTTTGTTTTTTAGCATTCTGCCTCCCATAGAGCATTGCAACTGGTGCATCTTGGTCACATTCTCCCATTGAAATGGGAAGCAGGCACAGTCTGCCTATCTCTAAACTGCAAGGACTTAGGGTGGGAAGGGGGGGTTATTTCTCAAAGGTGCTGTTATCCAGTTAAGGGGAGATGCTTACTTACTAGGTCAAGAAAAACAGCAGGTGTCTCCTTTATGCTAATGTGTCTGCACATTGGCTCCTTTACTCTTTACTGGGTGTTCCCTGTGCAATGGCTACAAAAGCAGCCTCTTTGGTCATGTAGACAACCCATTGCTGGAATACGAATGGCTACCCTAAAGGACCCCAAAACCACTCTTTAAGGGGATGTGCATGTCTGATCTCGGCTTATTCCCAGATGCCAGACAGGTGTGACAGTTGCCTTTGGGAAGCCCCAGGTTTACATTGGCTATGTCACTGTGACTGTCATCATCAGGCTGCAAAACAAAGACTCTGAGACAAAGCCCCATGCCTGGGCCATAGTCATTGTCTCTGGCCACCAGAAGACCCACATTTCAGAGAAATGGGGTTTACCGAGTTTAATGAAGGCAGATTTGATAATATGGTGGATGACAGGTGGCTTATCCCCAATGGTTATAGGATTAAATATATCCCCAGTTGTCATTCCTTGAGCAAGTGTTAGGCCCTGCATTGGAGAAGGCCTTTAAAGCAACCCTACTTTTTACAACCCTCACCACCAGTAAATCCTACTTTGTGTCCACCTAAAATAACTGTAACAATAATCATAGTAATAAAAACCACAAGAGCTATTTGATCCGAAGATGATGTTGGTTAATCTTTCAAGCCCAACTCCCCTCTTTGAAAGGCGAGGATGAGAATAGCTATTTATTGTACTTCAAGGTGGCGAAGTAGCAAAATAAGAAGTGTTGGGGACTGCAGACCACCAGACCCTGAATTTCTCGTATATAACTTGTTTTCATCTGCTCTGAGCAGCCTGCAGCTGCTCTGAGCATGAGACCCTGATGGCAGGGGAGTGGGTTCGGATGAGTCTGCAGCTGAAAGATCCCAAGAGCTGGGGTGTGGCCAGAGCCGTATATAAGCTGCCCCGAGGACAATAAAGTGGGCATTCTTGGCACTCTTGTCTCAAGGATGACCCCGTGGCCCCGTCTGTCTGTCTGTCTCTGTGTTTTAAATTTTCTGCCTAGTTCCTGTAGCACGTAGTGAGTAGAGGGCAGAACATGGAACCAATGTAGTTTTACAGAGCAGGACCTGGCAACACAGGCTGGTTCTCCCAGATTCTCCGGGGACTGATGCAAGCAGAGCATAAATGTTCAAGACTATCCTGGGCAATTTAGTGCTGGACACAGCCTTGAAATAAAACGAAAAAAGAGTGTGCTGGGATATAACTCAGTTACCGAGTACTTGCCTAGTATTCAAAAGGCCCTTTTTCAATTCCCACAACCGGAAACAAAAATAAAAGGCAAGGGTAGGGTGAAATATTTATTTAAAGATAAGTAAAACAAAAATTCTTGGAGGCTTTGACTGTTTTGAAGTTGTGTACTTTTTAAATCTATCCTTAAGTCAGAGAGAGCTTGTCCTCTAGCACCAGGGAGGCTGTCTCTCCTTCCCCTCATTCCTCATCTTCCCCTGGGGATGTGAAGGGCAGGGAAGGGAGTGTGAGCAGGGAGAAAGGAATGCCATTGCTGTCTGCTCTCAGACTCTGTGCCTCGCAGTGGGAACCTGCACTTACTCATTTCAGGATCAACCTCGCCAGTCAGGCTGTGCTGCAGGAATCTGTTAGCCCATCACTAACAGAGTGGATGCTTCTCCCTCACTTTTCCTCTCTCCCTCTGTCTTCACCATCTGCCATTCTTCTCCATCCCAGATCGGAGTATCTCCAAGGCTCTGTGCATCTTGAAAGTTAAACAAAGCGCACGCCATGAACCATTCCCGTTGATGCCACATCCTTCAGAGACAAAGTTCACCCCTTGTCTGTTTCTTCCTTCTCACATTATTCCCACTCCTAAGAGCAGCCCTTCTCAACCTGTGGATCAAATGACACTTTCACAGGGGCTGAGCCTTTGGGAATCAAGTGATCTTTTTTTACAGGGGTTGCCTAAGGCTGTCAGAAAATACAGACATTTACATTACAATTCATAACAGTAGCAAAATTACAATTATGAAGTAGCAACGAAAATAACTTAATGCTTGGGGTCATCACAACATGAGGAACTGGGTTAAGGAGTAACAGCATTAGGAAGGTTGAGAACCACTGAGATAGAGGGACAAAAGGGCTTATGGGAAGACCAGAATGTTAGAGAACACAAATTCCTATACAGAACTTCTCACGCCGCCGGACTTGGGTGCAGTGTTGTGATTGTGTGAACTATATCCTGTCAACTGGGTGTGGGCTCTTGAAGCTAACACGTACCTTTAATTGCATGGTGAATAACCTGCAGAGGACCTCACAGACCCTTGACAGTCTGGAAGCAAAGTACCACTAGTGACCTTCCTGGCATCCCCCAGAACACACACACACACACACACACACACACACACACACACACACACACACCACTGCACATATAGTGACCATTGCAGGTTTCATAGGACTTAATTACATCAGTGAGGTCACTGTTGAAAATTATAAAGGCATGAGGATGTTTAAAATAAAACCCCCAAAACTTTCCCAAAGTAATGAACTAATGTCACTGGAAACAAAAAGGGGGGGCAGGTTTGATGAGGTGTGGTGGAGGTAATGAATCAAATTTCAGCATCATCAACAAAAGTAAGAAATACGGGGGAGGTGGTGTTAGTGGAAGGGGAACAAATAACTTCAGTGAGGGCAGAAGAGACAGTGTTCAGTGCCTCCAGCCAGCCTACTGCCTTCTCAGACTGAGCCCTACAAGGCTACATGATGTAAGAAACGACTATGAGTCCTTCCCTAGGGAAGAGTGAGAGGCTTTTTTCCTGGGATGTTCCAAGGCTACAAATGGGAAGGGGCAGAATTTTGTGCGATTGATTTAAATGGATAGTCAACAGATCAACCAGGACTTCTGGGAAGTAAACAATCCTATCTACTTGCTTGACATCTTGAATTAAACCAGCCATCCTACCCCCATGACTAAAGGTCTCTAGAACGATTGCAGCTTTTTGGAAGACAATCTGTTCTTTACATGGACTAAAGTCCTTACGCAAATGTCCCTACTTACGCAGATTCAAAATGTGAGATGACAAAGGAAATGACAGACAATTGTGACCTTCCGATCGTGTATATATGCATGCATTACCCATGGCAGGGTCTTGGTAGGTAGCCCACGTTGGCTTTGAAGTCCACACCCTCCTGCCCCAGCCTCCTGGGAGGAGCCACTACATGGGGCTATTGCCAGATTATATTTTAAGTTGTCTGAGGACAACTCTTAGGACTTGTCCTTTCCTGGTTCTTCATGCCCTCCACACAGTCCTTTGGAAAGTGCATCTTTTAATCTTTCAGTTCTTACGTTGCCCTGGCTTGACTTTCCCACAGGGGTTCTGACCCCCACAGACTCATGGTAGACTTTGTTAGGCTGGAAGTGGAGCCCTTCTCCGGCAGCCAGTGTCCTTCCCCACCCAAACATACAGCCATGGGATGTGTCACTGGGCTGAGAAAGCTGAACCCTAAAGGCGAATGAGGATAAGACAGAAAGTCTGGAACGTTCCTAACTCAAGGATTTCACATTATCTACTTCATGAAGTTTATTTTCTATCTCTCAATTCAATTAATTTTCTTGAAAAGAAGCCTGGGCGGAGGCCAACAGTGGAGGAAAGGGATGTCACTGAGCCAGGATCTGGGAATGATCAACTCCTTATGGTTTTAAGGACAAAGTGCCAAGACCTTAAGGATCTGAATCCAGAAGAGCAGTCGAGTTCTTTTCTTGACCGTCCCAGCAGCTGAATCCTGACTGTGGTTCTCAGCCTTCCTCAGGTTGTGGTGAACCCCAGGCATAATATTATTTTCGTTGCAACTTCATAACTGTAATTTTGCTAATGTTATGAATCATAATGTAAACATCTGTGTTTTCTGATGGTCTTAGGTGAGCCCGATGAAAGGGTTGTTCGACCCCCCAAAGGGTTGGTGACACACAGGTTGAGAACCACTGGGTTAGAGAAACCGGGATGTAGATCGACAGAGCACTTGCCTAGCATGCAGGGGGCTTTAAGGTACACAAGAGAACAAACAAAACAACAAACTCGGTTTGGCACACGCCTGAAAGCTGAGGAAGGAGAATCGCGGAGAGTTGTTGTCCGGGTGAGTTCCAGGCCAGGCTGGGTACCAGAGTGTGTCCCCATCTCAATCTCCCATAATGGAAGACCATCTATTAGAGGGGGAAAGGTTTACTTAAAGAGAACCCATCACAAACTTCATTTCTTAAAGAAAAGGCCGCTTGCATCGTGCGCACAGGGTAGCAAGCGGGTACGTGCAGCACGCATCTGCAGGACCGCAGATCCCGTCAGCGGCGTCCGGTGGGTCAGCCATCAGCCGCGCGCCACTCCAGTCCAGCAGTGTCCAGGGACGCAACGAGCGCCCCTCCTCCAGTCCTGGGGTCCGAGTAGGGGCCCCTGCTGCTGCTGCGGTGGCAGGAAGTCCCCGCGAACTACAAATCGAGGCATGCTGGGAACATTCCCCGCTCCTCCCAGGAAATGTCCTTTGTCCAGCCCCACAGGAAGCCCCAGCGAGGAGGCAGCGGGCAGCTAGCCCGAGTGCCAGCCCGCGGCCGCTCCGCCGCCGCAACCGGCAGACGCGCGGGCGCCAGGCTCCGGCACTGCGCTCGGAGCCGCCCGGCGCATCGCAGGTAGGAGCGCCCGCTGAGTCTAGGCGCGTCCACTTCGGGGATGGGGAGCTGGGCACTGGGACTGACCATTTCCAGGTTGGGGTGTCTGCTGTGGCTGAGCTGCCGCGTGAAGCTGTGTCCCGCACACTGGACCGCGGTCTGCCATCCCGAGGGCTCAGGAACCGTGGACGCAAGAGGAGCCCTCTCATCCTTAAAGCGGAGCACAGCTCCCTTTGGGCTCAGCGGTGAGGGGCGGGGAGGAAGAGGTTGAGACTGCGCTGATAGAGCGAGTCGGACCGTCCCACGGACCACCGAAGGGGGCATCAGAGACCCTGGGAGACCAAACCCAGGGAGGAGCTTGCCAGGCGAGCAGAAGGTGAAGGGCTTTGTGTGCAGCGGTGCACCAGCTGAGATCGCGCTCCCTTTGCCGGCTCTGCCAGCGCCCCCCACCCCAGCCCTGCTGTGAGGAAAGGGTATGAGGGTGGGGACTTTGAGAGCAGGTTAATTTGGGTCCTTGTGAAATGTATGTCTGTTCCCCTATCCTTCCATCCGTCCGCCCGACTCTGATTATCGCAACCCCTTACCGTTTAGGGACTGCGATCAGACCGGGCAAAAGGCACAATGAGGACCCGAGGATGGAAGGCAGGGCTAGGCAGCTGCTGGTGGCCCAACAGGGGTCGTTGTCTGGCGTTGCTAGAATCCCCAGTTACAAATGTACGCGTTGGCTGGACCTGGGCAGGTGGTGGACAGAGCTGGAACCTGCAGCCAGAGGGCTTGTTGAGGCTCAGGTGGCCTGGGGTGAGGCATATGCTGGGACGAGGGAGGGAGAAGAGAGCAGTGACATAGGGGCCCTGGGTGTATCTTACAGTCAGAGGACACAATAGCAGACCTCTAGAATGGGACTTTACGACTTCCTCTGGGACTTTCCATGATTTCCCATTTTCTTGACACCCCCCCCCGTGAATCAGCTGCCCCTCCACATGAGTACGAGGCATACTTTAATTTGATGGGTCTGTAATCCTGCCTGTTGAGTCAGGCACAGTTGTCTGTCAGCATTCCCAGAGAGTGGGTCTCTCCCCAAGAGACTGCTGTGGTAAATGTGGTGAGACAACGGCTAGCAAGTCCGTGGTCTTGGAGAGCTGTGGTGGACAAGTGGGCAAGTTTGAGCACAGCTGGAGAGCCTGTAAGCATATTCACCTGCCTCTGTTGCCTTTCTGCTCTTCCACGTATATCCAGATGTGTACCCCCTCCCTTAAGGAAATGTGTCATTATCACTTAATGTACAATACACTTTAAAGCCAAATGAATGTCTCTTGCATAGGGAGAAGGGATTACCTAAAGTTCACAGGAGGAAGGATTCTCTGGACCCTGGGTAAATTACTTGAAGGGGGAGACAGGTTTTCCACTGGTGTTACTAGTTAAATGAAACATGAACGAAGTTGGAATGAACTAACTGGAGGTGTTCAGGCCGCCAGTGTTATTAGGATCAAATGAAGAAAAAGGCTTTTATTGAAAAAAGTCTTGAGTTGCTCGCACTGACTATGTGTGTTGGAGGTAGGATCCTTGGAGGAAAGTTGACGGCCCAAGAGAGAATGACATAACCTGAGATTGAACCAAGGGAAAGTCCAAAGACTGTCTTCTAGAACATGCAGGAAACAAACATGATGTCATTCAAAAACTCCTGGAGTTAAGGAGCAAGTGACAAGAAATCAGAAAACTCAGAGGATGGAGCTGGATTGAAGGGACCAGGGTGACCTCACTGGAGGCCGCATGTCTGAGGCTGATGGATTTGCATAACATTTCCTTTGCCTCCTGCCAAAAGCTCTTTGGATTTCTCCATAATCTGCTTGTCTGCCTAATTTTTTAGTGTCCTGGGGGAAGGAAGGAGAAAGTGTAAAAGCTGGTGACTAAAAAGGATACAGTAAGACAAGAAAGAGCTTGTCTGTTTCCAAAGGGAGAGCGCACAAAGCCCCGGTAGCATGCAGAAGTCCAGGTTGACTTGAGCGCCATTTGAGACGTCCTCTCTAAGGCATTGCTTCTCCTTTCTTCTTTGGCTCTTGGCAGGTTTCAGAGTATACCACGTGCTATTAGTGTTAATGTAATTGACAAAGCTTAATAACTAAATTTGGCATTCAGAGTTCTTGACACATCCAGGGTCTGCCCACTTCTCCGTTGTTTCTACATCATCTACTGGTCTCTTGCAACAAACAGCTTTCATCCCAAGACACAACACACATTCTTGAGCATTGGTTACTCAGGTCAACCCACAGGCCTGCAGCACGTTCCTGCACTGCCTCTCAAGATTTTTGTCCCAATCCATAACTCCCTCATAGGAGCCTTTCAAGAATTCCTAGTTGGTATTAATCTAATCCTTGCTGCACTTTGTATTTTGGTGACATTCCTCCCAGTCTGTGAGAACTCTTGTCTCGTTCTCCCTTTCGATTGTCAACCCCTTGAGGACAATGATTATTTTTCTGCCTGATGCTTTATAGCAGACGCACGAAGGATGTTTGATTTGAAGTTCATAAATAAATGAGAGCAATGAAAGAATACACACATCTTGTCTCTATTTATAGATCAGGTCTTATGAAGACGGGCTGCCTTCTACCTCACTGTGTGGCCAAGGATGACTGAACAGCTCCACGGCTCTCGTTCTTGTCTCCATCTTGTAAATGCTGAGATTAGAGGTGTGTTTCAGGACACCTAATTTTATGCCGTATCAGGACTTGGTGCAAACTTGGCAAGCCCTTTACCAACTGAGCTACATCCCCAGCCCACGTACGGCTTATTTTATCTCTTACTTGGTTTCTATAGTAAAGCCACAGAATCTTTCTCATAGACTCGGGCGGACTCATTGTGATGGGAAATAAAACCTTTAGGTCGCAGCATACCGAAACCTTTCCTTTCTCCTGGCCCAAGAGACTCTGAAAGCGTTTGTCATGGTGTCTAGTAAAAGATGTTCGTGAGAACCGTGTTATTGGGCTTCTTTGCCAACCTGAATTTCAAACTCTAGCAACATATGGAATGGATCAATGCAAGTGCATAGCCAGTTATTTTTGCAGGTCTACACGGAGGAAGGTGATTTTCTTCTCAGTATTAAAGTGTTTATGAGAAGGCAAGACTCCAAGGACTGCCCTGCTCTTTGCAGCCAAGGCAGGCATCAAAAATGCCTCTTCCTTCTTACAGACTAAGCTGTCTATTACGGCCAAAATGTAGCACATGGAAGAACAGGGCAGATTAAATCCTCAAACTTTGTTTCCTTCCAGTTCACCCCCCCCCCACACACACACACTGGTAAATAATTGAGTATTTTTCTAGCTTTCCTTTCATGTGATTTATAACCATTACATTATTGACTATATCAGTGATCACACTAAGACATTTGGGGTTGGGGGCAAGCTCGCATTGGTTGGTACAGTGCTTGCTTTGCAGGTGCAAGGACATGAATCTGATCCCCAGAACCTTTGTTTAAAAAAAGCCAGGCATAGTGGCATGTGCATGTAATGTAATCCTGGCACCTAGGAGACAGAGACAGGAGGATCCCTGAAGCCAGGCAGTCTGGCCTGCTTGGTGAGTTCCAGCTTGTTGAGAGATCTGGCTCATATGGGCAGCTCCTAAGTGATCACACCCAAGTCTGTCCTGTGGCCTCCATACACACGTGCATATGGATGCGCACCTCCACACGCACACAGGAGAAACCAGACGGTTTACATGCGTTGCCTTATTTCATCTGATAACTGACGTTATCTCCATTCTGAAAATGAGGAAACCAGAAGACAGACGTCAAGAAGCTTGCCTGGAGCCCCAGATTCTGCCCTGGAGATGCACTGGAATGTAGCTCTGCTGATCACCACAGCTTTCAGAACTGTTTTCTGTGGGAGGGACTTGGTTGCTGTCCTTTCTTCCCCTAAAGCCACATTTGCAGCTTTCCTGCCAGGAACATCATTGGGCTTATAACATCATCCTACTGGCTCTCATCCTGAGAAGCAAAGTTTTTCCTTTACAAGCTAAACAGCAACAATAATAAACCACGTTTTTTTTTCTTGCCTTTAATTTCCTATGGCCATCAGTTGCAAAGACCAAATTTAGATAGAATCCTTAAGGCCTTTGGGCACAGAACTTTGCCCAGAATTCTTCTTCTTTGTTTTTTGTTTTCTTCCAGCCTATCTGAATTCTTTTCTGTCCTCTCTAGGCTAAGTCTCTTCCCTTCTGGGTAGGTTGCCTTGGTCACACCAGGCCGTCCTTAGCTCTCCTTCAGTCTCCATGGCCTAGAATGCCTGGGTGTCATTGACATGACAGGGACTGCATGTCCAGAACACAGCCTGGCATGTGGCAGACTTTCAGAAGTCTGCTCATGGTGAATCGTTAGTCATGGGTAAGATGCAGAAATGGAGGCATGGAACATTTTAATATTAGCAGGTGGCTTTTATTGTAGATGGAAGACAAGAAAGAAACTGCTTTTCTTAGTTATCGTTCATGTGTTTAACGTGACTGACTGCTGAGTCCCGGCTGGAAGGATGCGGAGCAGAGCTGAGCTTCTGTGTGCTCGTGCCAACATCATTCTGAGTGATGGTGGAGGTTGATGATTTCAGGTTGGGTGGGTGGGGCCACTGCTTCATTCCTACCCTTGCTGGCCTGGCCTCCTTCACTGGGACTAGGAAAAGCCTTTTTATCGTACATCTAAGAAAATCATAGGGGTTCCCTAAGTGCCAGCGGGGAGGGAACTACAAAAAGGAAAGATGGGTGAGGAAGCTTCTCTGATAGCACCTCTGGGAGAGTGAGGAGGGACTTGGGCTTTACTTCAGCAAATATGGGTGTGGAGCAGCCTCTCCTCATGTCATGAGTGGACAGGGCTGTCCGCTGTCACGAGATTGAACCTGCCTTCCCACAGGCAGTTCATGGGATAGTCGTGTCTATCTACACAGCAGGTCGTGTTCTGCGCATTCGCAGGCTAGGTGTGGCCTTTCTTCAAGGAGGCGTATTACATACACGTGGCCTTCTGCGACCTTTGCCAGGATCCTGTCATGAATTGCAAGGCAGCAGCCATTCTTCCTGGGTTTTATTTCTAAGAAATGTCCCACTTTGGATTCACTGTCGTGAATTGCCATGCGGTTAGCACATTTCGCTTGATGCTTGGTGAAGGGCAATACTGAAACGTCTGCTCTTCCCAGTTGTGGACGGTTTTGCTTTTCTGTCATACTTGGGAACCTTGGTAAAGAATCACATTTTCTCCCTGGGCCTTTTCGGTAACCTCTCAGCAGATACTAATAAAGATTTCTGACAATGGTGGGTATTTTTGAAAACTGGACTTCGATAGAAATCCATTAGACATAATCTCTAGCAACACAGAACCTAGAAGAATGGTAGTTTGTGGCACATTTAATACATATTTATTGATTGTATATTTATTAAACCCATTATATTTTTAAACATTTCATTTCTCTTCTTGCCTAGTGGAAATGTGGGAACGAACTAATGCCTATAAACTGAGCTAGAAAATAACCACACATGCAGCATATGCAACTGTTCATAATTTAAGGATGGACATTTTTAGAGCAGTTTCCAGGCTCATGGGAGAGTTGAGCAGAAGGTACAGAGTCTCTATGTGCCTCCTGCCCCACCCTCTCACAGCCTCCTCCACCCTCAGCGTCCTGTACCAGCAAGGTGCATTTGCTACATGTGGAAAGCTCCCGTTACTGCTCATCACCCAGTCTCTTGTCCACGTCTGGCTTCCTCTGGGTGGTGTGCACGCTGTGAGCCGTGTAATGACCTGTGTACCATTATAATAGTGCACGGGACACTGTGATGCCCCCGACATCACACATTTTCTATTCATTTGTCCATCACTCCCTTGAAATCTGACAACCACTGATCTTTGCTTTTTGTTGGTTGTTTTTTTTCCCCAACTCTCTCCGTAGTTTTGTGCAATCCCATAAAGATGGGATTGAAGCATGCAGTCATTTTTATATTGGCTTCTTTCAGTAATATACATTTTTAAAATACAGATTGGTAGATGTGTTTATGTGAGTGTGTGGGAGGCTGGGTGGGTGAGTGTGTATGTGTGCCTGTGTACTTGCATGTGTGTGTAGCATTTTATTGGAATGCTACAGTTTATCCATTCGATTTGTGAAAGACATTTCAGTTTCCAAGTTTAAGTCTGAGGATTTATGTGCACGTTTTGTTAGTTTGTTTTTGTTTTTTGACAGGCTTTCGTCTTGCTTGGATAAATACCAAGACATGTAAATGCTGGGTCTTACTGTAAGAATATGCCTTGCTTTGTAAAGAATGTGCTGTGTTTTCCCACCAGAGAACACAATTCTCTGCTGCTCTGTTTCCATCAGCATGGGGTTCTGGGAGTTTTAGGTTTGAACATTCCTAAAGTTGGGAGCAATGTCTCTCAGCTTGGTTGCCATTCCCCAGAGCCCGTGATGTTGAACAGCTTTTCATATGTGCATCTACCATTTGCATGGTTTCTTTGGTACGTGTCTGCTCATATCTTTTGTCCATTTTTAATTTGTGTTGATAAGTGTGTGTGTGTGTGTGTGTGTGTGTGCTGGGCATCTTCCTTAGTTGTTTAAAATCTGATTAATTTTTTAAACAAATGTCAGTGATGGTTTAAAAGTTATTTATTTTATGTATATGGGTATTTTGTCTGTACGTCTGTATACCGTGTGTGTGCCTGGTTCACTCTGAGGCCCTAGGACTGGACATACAGATGATTGTGAGCTGCACCGTGTGGGGGCTTGGAATAGAACCTAGGTCCACAGGAAGAACAACCAGTGTTCTTAATGACTGAGCCATCTGTCTAGTCTCTTCCACCTTAATTTTTGAGACAGGGTCTCTCAATGAGCCTGGAGCTCACTGATCTGGTTAAAGTGGCTGGCCAGAGTCCCAGAGATCCTCCTGTCTGTTAGATTATTTAATAGATTAGATTGGAAGATTATTTTGCTGTAGAGCGACAGAAAGCAGAAAGAGGGGCTTAGTCTGACCTTAGGCAGGACCGTGTCCACTTATGGCAAGTGGGCATCTTTGGCATCCATGTGTGAAGATGGTCAGATGCCCAAAGATGGGATGCAGCCCCTAAGAGGGTCAAGAAGACTTCAGCAGTCCATGAGGGGAGCTGGGAAGTGTAGTCCTTCAGTAGGAAGGACTCTGAGAGGCTATAAACAAAATACCGGGTAGGGACGGTACAGCTGTGTTGGAGGGGATAGCTCTGGGTCCATGGGGAAGGGGTCCTCTGGCTGCACAGCAGGGGGAGCCTTAACTTGATCAGCTGCAGTGGATCATGCTATTGTTCTCCTGCAATTCCTGTAGAGACTTGGGAAATAATCACTAGAGGGCTGTAAATGCACGACTGTTTACAAATTAAAGCTGAGAGATTTTCTGGGAAGGTTAGGCATAGGGAGGGGTAGAGGTTGAGCCGACCAAGTGGGCCAGTGACAGAAAGTGGACATAGAGTTGATGCAGGGTGACAGTGACTGGTCCCACTGTCACCAAAATGGGCAAGCAGAAGTAGCAGGGAGCTACAGAGCATCAAAGGAAAGCAACAGGAGGAAACAGAAGAGTAATGTGACAGATTGTGTCTGGACTGGGGTGAAAGGGATGGATGATGGTCCTTTTTAGCCAGGAAGAGATGGAGCTGTTGCAGGGTGAGAGCTACTGGGAGGTCTGACGTGGGACATTTTGTTTGGGTAGGGGGTGAAGTTCCATAAGGAAAACCTTTAAAGACAGTGTAAAAACTTAAGTATAGGGGGTAAGAAGAGGGAAAGAATTGATCCAGAGGAGGAGCCAGTCTGGGAGGGAGCTCTAGAAGCCCATACATAGGAGGAGGTGTATGGTTGACTTTTTCCTGGTCCCTGTCTCTGAGCTCCATCTCAAACCAGTTACCATTTGTTGGTGTGGAAGCGACATCTTCTGTAGCGATGGCACAGATCTCATCCCAGTGCTTAGGTCCAGTCCTTCTGCATCCTGGAGAGGTGCAGCAGGCACGGAGTCGGCAGGTCCTGACGGGCGTTAAGCTGACCTGAGCTGCGGAGGCTGGGAAGCTTGAAGTTGACAAAAGGGGGCTCCAGTCCCGCAGCTTTAGTTCTCAGTCCCCAAAACAGTGTCCAGTGTGGCAAGAAAAGGGATGAGCTGGGTGGCCCATGGTCCATTAGTCCCCTAGGTCATCCAGACTGCTTATGGATTTGGGGGTGTCGATCTCTTGGTAGCCGCTTCAAGGCTGACAGAAAGGCAATGAGGGGAGCATCAGGAGGTAATAACTGTACAACTTTGTGGGGAACATTAAGGGACAAAGGGGCATGAGGAAAACTCTTATATCAAGATTAATAGGAGTTAAGAGGCAGTTGGACAACTGGCTGGGTCAAGTACCAGAATTCCGTAGAAGGACAAAGTGACTGTAATCAGCTATTTGTTAAATTAGACGCCTGCCTGAGCAACAAGCACCCGGAAGCTGTGTAAACGAAGTCAGTTAAAATCAGTGTTCAAGGAACAAATCTGAACAGAATGTGTCTAAGACGTATTTCTTGCTCTTACGTATGGTGAACTTTGTATATTTGTTTTCAATATTAACAATACCAACTATTATTTAAGGAACAAAAATAGTATTTTAAGTAAAACAAAAGTTTTGGTTAAAAAGCATTTGATAAGGTAAAATTTTAAAAATTGGGACTATTACCTTAAGTGACCAGAACCAATATTTGAAACCATGATAATGTATATTTCTGTTAACACCAAATTATTATACCTATATTCCAAAAGACAATTTAATTGCAATTTGTATTTCCCAAAAAGGAATGATTTTTAATTTCCAATTTGAACATACTCCAGACACAGTGACAGCTTTGCCTTATCTTCAATAGGCACTTGTTTTTTTAGTTGATTTTATAGAGCTATACATTTTTCTCTGCTCCCCTCCCTCTCTCTCCCCTCCCCTTCTACCCTCTTCCGTGGTCCCCATGCTTTCAATTTACTCAGGAGATCTTGTCTCTTTCTACTTCCCGTGCAGATTAGACCCATGCATGTCTCTCTTCAGGCCCTCTTTGTTGTCTCGGTTCTCCAACAGGCACTCTTTAGAACATCCGAGAAGACTGGTTCTTAATCTCCCTAATGCTGTGACCCTTTACTACAGTTCCTCATGTTGTAGCGGCCCCTGACCATGAAATTATTTTATTGCTACTTCATAACTGTAAGTTTGCTACCATTCTGAATTATAATGTAAATATCTGATATGCAGGATATATGTGACCTCCAAAGGGGTCAGGACCCGCAGGTTGAGAACCACTGTTCTAGAACATCCTGAGTTACCATCCGAGTCAGTGGCTGCCGTGTCAGTAAATGATTCACCTTACAAAGTCTTCTAACCCTAACCCTATTAACAGAACTGTTACAACTCTGCCTTCTCCTTCCGTACTCAACCAACAGATATGAACGATGAAAGCAGTCAGCCATGCCAAATCTGTAAGAAATAATTTACATCATAGACTGAATTAACAACGAACGCTAGCATCAATTCTCTGCTCCTTCTGTTGAAGGACGAATCTCCAGGTCACCACCCACTGACAGCAGTAAGCATATTTCTTAATATGATTCTCTTTAAAAAGAGATTGACTGTTTAGAAGCATAATTTATAAAGCAAGGTAACCAAATTAAATGAGCTTTAGCAGATAATGGCTTTGGGGATTTCTTAGAAAGCATTCGCGAGCTTCAATGTCAAAGCCTCTGTACTGCTTGTAGGATCCAGGTTGTAGGCACTGGCCCTGGATCTCTCTATCTGTGGGAGATTTGATTATGGTCTCAGAGTACCACAGGTGAGCTCAGGTGGGAGAGAATCTCCTCATCTAAGTCTTCTCCTCCTGAAGAATCTAAAGCCTTGGGATATCATTTAATAGAATCATTTGCTGACTCTACAGATATAAAACCAACTGTCAAAGACAACGCTAGGGCATGCCGAATAATTTTCCAAAGTTGTGAGTTTGATAACAGAGTATCTGGCAGCCTCCTTTAATGAGGGAACCTGAGTGGTTAGGGTGTAGATGCTGGAATAATCTTTTGCTAAGAGGAAGAATTAAATGCCAGGGTAAAGGGCATGACCAGCTGATCTAGCATGCAGGTCCCATACTTGTTGGATGGTAGGCGTAGGTGCAAAGCTCTTGTGTTCACAGCATCCCGTATGTCAGTTTGGGAGACATTAAGGGCAGGTCTCTGTTGTTTGAGACATTTTGGATGTGGGTGCAAGCTCTGAGATCCTGATCCCTTTACAATGTACTGAACCATATGTTACATTATTAAGAGGCAGCTGTAGAGAGATGGAAAGGGAAAGAATGAGAGGCTTGGTTTGACCTTAGGCTGGACCATGTTTATTCATAGTAAGTGGCATCTTTGCCACCCACATGTACGATGGACAAAAAGTGTGAGATATGGCCCCTTATGGGGGTGGAAATGGCTTCTGTAGTTCACAGGGAAGCTCAGAAATGTAGTCTTTCAGCTGAAAACTATCCGGGTTTCTGCTTCCACAGTGTAGTTATGGGAGCATTCCAGCCCCTATGCTGGGTACTTGAAAAGTTTTTGCACCCCGATAAATCTCTCCACTGATGCAATAATTGAAGTCAGATAAAGTCAAACCTAATTGGAAAAAGCTCAGGTTTAATGGATACCAATGCTCCCAGGTGCATTTCCAGTCCCCCAGAGAGGAGATGGGGAAGGAAGACCGGAAAACCACATGTTTGTTCTCTGGGGTACAATTTAAATACCCTGTGGGAGTAGTCTTGAGCATCTCTGGGGAGAGGTCATCTTTTGGAGGTCTTGAAAATGGGTGGAGTCAAAATAGACTCTGCAGACTGTATTCACCAGACCAGATTTCTTGATACAGTAGCAGAACTTTCCCCAGGAACCTGCAGGCATCTGTAAGACAGCTGGAACAGATTCACATCTTGGTGTAATAGCAAAAGGTTATGGCTTTAGGTTAAAAGGCATGAACATTTTAGAAGACAATTAAAGGAAACTGGAAACTCTGGACCTCTGAAGATACATTTGAAACTGTTAATTCTGGACTATGAAGCCTGTGAACGAGGCACACCTGTCTATATTTTAGCAGGAAACTTAACAAATGAAGTAATGAGCTACCAGTACCTTAAGTCATCAAATGCCATCAGACAGGTCTACGAGGGATAAGTAAATGAACAGAATTGAGGCAGCATTTTTAGCTATGCAGGCAATCCCAAGTCTCTCTGTAGTCTTTGACAAATACCAGTCTTAGAAGCAGTACTTGTCTTTAGCCAACGAGCTCATGAGGCCTGAAGATTTTTTTCTGTGGTGGTAAGGTTCAGTCTACCTGTCTTGGCAGGATGAAATGTTCCCACATGTAGTGTCCAGGAGGTTGATAAGGTGAAAGGCACCTTTTTGCTGTGTGGGTGGCTTTGCCATACCCAAAGGCAAGCCTCCAGGCAGAAGGTCTTCTGCAACCATGTATCTTCTAGGAGGAGCTATAGGATGCTGCAGGAGCTGTATGTCTCTGTCATAGAAGCTTTTTTGTTAAATGCCATACTCTCAGATCTGTAAGGTCACTGAGTATCAGGATACCATTACCTGTTGGGTATATCCAAATTAGACATATAAGTTAAATTTAGACATATAGTTTACCCAATCAGTTACAGCTTACCAATGTCAGTGAAGGCAAGAAGATTAGAAGGAATATTTTAGTAAGCCAAAGTATATTGGAGGCGGAATATCTCCTTGGTAGGGCCAGCACACATGGGTACTCTTACCAAAGAAGGCACTGAGGGTTTCACTTTGACCTCAACCACGTGTTTGCATTTTCCCAGAGCTGTTGTAATCTGGAGTTACAAGTTTTATAGATTTTAAAACAAGCACATATATACACACAGACGTAAAACAAGCAGACTGTGGCCACATTATTTGCACGTATATATTAACAGACAGACGAACAAAACTTTTTTAGGAACCTGTGTCAGCTGACCAACTTAAAAATCCTGGAGTAGGCTGCTGAAGCCAGGCAAGCACACAGGTGGTCCCATTGAGGGCTAGACTAGCAGATGCTGTAGGGGAGAACAGAAACATAGGGATGGAACACCTATGCAGTTTAGAGTGGAAGGACAGGGTAACAGATCCCTTGTAGAGAGAATCCCAGCGTGACCAGATCACACAGGAAGGCAGACAAACAGCAAATAACGAAGAGAAGTGGGGAGGGGTGGGGAGGAGGGGCAGGAGCACAGCATCCAGAAACCATGGGCATATAGGGGGGGTTGTTTATTTGTTCCCCTGCTGGCAAAAAGTTTAGGCGTCAAGGACATATGGTGTCAGAGAGCCCCAACTGAAAAAGGTTTTGTAGAAGGCAGCTCAAGGGCATTTGAAGGTTAGGCCTTGAATTGTAGGTACTCATTTTGTAAATCTATGCCCAGTAGACTTTGGGTCGAAAAACCAGAGGGGAGTGAGAAATACCTAAAACAGGACAAGGTAGGTCTTTGTCCTGGTCAATTTGGGTGCCTGGCACAGCCGTGTCTTTTGCAGGACAGCCTGAAAATCACATGAGGCCGTGGGCCTCTAGGGCAATGCTTGAAACTTACCCAGAGGAAGCTGATCTTAGCCTGGCAGAGAGTAGGTGCAAGGGGAGTTTTTTTTTTTTTTTTTTTTTATCACATGGCCCTGGGCCAGTGAGAAAGACAGTCCCTCGGTGGAACCTCCAGATGAAAAGTTTTTGCACTCTGATAAACCTCTCTGCCGACACAATAATCCAAATCAGACCAAATTAGACTCAGACCAAATTAGAAAAAGTCCGGGTTTAATGGATACTGACATTCCCTCGTGGGCTTCCAGGCCCTCAGAGAGGAGATGGGGAAGGAAGAACAGGAAACTATGCGTTTGTTCTCCAGGGTACAATTTAAATACCCTGTGGGAGTGGTCTTGAGCATCTCTGGGAGCATCACCATTTGGCGGGCTTTCTCAGAGGTGGATTCTGGACTGAGGCAACTCCCAGGGGAGGGGGCTTGGGATGGAACTTCCACCCAAACAATACTAACACAGGTCCTCATGTTTGAGGAACAAGGATGTTATACTGACTGAGCCATCTCCTCAGACCTACTGTTGAGTACTAAGATTACTCTATATATTTTGGATGGTGGTCCATTTTTTTTGGGGGGGGTCAGATACATCATTACAAATATCCTCTCCAAGTATACAGCTTTTCTTCTTATTGTTTTGATACATCTGTACCTGTATCTATATTTATATCTGAACATTCCTCATCTTTTTCTTCTCCAAGGATGTGGGTGTGCCAGATTCAAAACCTACTTTATTCTAGAAACAGGAGGCAAAACTTCGAGCTAAACTTGAAGAAACACCTGCTTCTTACTCATTTTTGGTTTTTTAATGAGCGTCTGGAAGGATGACTCAGCAATTAAGAGCAGTTAGTGCTCTTTCAGAGACCCTAGATTCAATTCGTGTCGGCTCATGGCTCACTATCACTTGTAATTATAATTCCAGTACCCTCTTCTGGCCTCCCAGGGCACCATGCAAGCACATGGTGCATATATACACATGCAGACAAAATGCTCAGAGACTTATACAATAAAAAAGAACAACGCCAATGGATCGTAAACGGCCGGTGGTTACCATAGGAACCTTTTGTTTCCATTTCACTACTCCCTAAGAGGCACTTGGGTTTATTGATTGAATGCGTGGTTTGTTGGCTATTTTTGGTCACCACTTCCTATGTGGCATGTAATCTTTTCACACTTCTTTGAGAGCTTGTGGCTGCTGCGTCACTGCTAGCATCAACATCAGTGAGAGTCAGAACATCTGCATCCCTGCAGGCGCCTCTGGCTTCAGAGCTTAAGTCTAGGCCCTTGGCGAAAGGATTTTCTTGGACATACCTTTCTAATTGTAGTAAGACAAACAACACAGAACCATCAGAGAATCACTTCCCTTCACACAGACACTCAACATTAAACACAGGCGCCTCTTGGTGTTTGTGTGGTGCCCGGTTCTCTTCCTTGTCCAGCAACTTCTTTACTCTCGTGATTACTCTGGGAAGGCTGTGTGTTGATCTTTTCTCATTCAGCATCTGATTTCTGCTGTTGCATGAGAGAGAAGCAGCTGAGTTGTAAGGGCTGGGGAGTATTGGGCGCTTTCCTTGATGAGCACAAACTCACTGGACCGTTTCCAGTTTTTTCTCTCTTTTTTCTTCTTTCCTTCCTTCCTTCCTTCTTTTTCTTTTTCTTTCATTTTTTTAATTTGCACAGCTAGAATGGAGGAAGTACCTATGCTAGGCCATTTGATCTAAACAAGAGGTGACTGATGATACTGGACCAAGTGATGCAGAATTCTTTTTAGAGATAAATCTGTTGATGTTGAAGTTAACTACCAATGTGTGTAGTGACTGCCTCTGTAGTGGGATAATTTGATATTGGCTGCTGGTACTGATGGGTTTTCGGATCTGGTTAAGAGTGCCAAGTTAGCTGGGCATAATGGCCCACACCTTTAATCTCAACACTTGGGAGGCAGAGGCAGGTGGATATTTGTGAGTTTGAGGCCAACCTGGTCTATATAATGAGTTCCAGGACAACAAGACTCTGTCTCAGAAATCAAGCAAAAGGTTCTTTGAAAAAAACAGTTTCTTTCATGATTCTAGTTTACTTGATGTGATCTTGGCCAGGTCATTGTATTTCCTAGTTTTTTTTTTTTCTTAGTTCTGCCTTTTGAGGTAGAGGCAATGAAATCATTATACCAAATTTTATATGTTTCAAGAAAGATTTGAGAACTCATGTAATGGAATCATCAGAGTAAATAAAACCCAACTTGTTTACCCAGAGAACTTCCAGCTAATTGAAAGGTGGTAAGGAAAGGGAGAGCCAGAATAGGTGCGAATCATTTTAAACTTATTATATACACACACATTTACATATATTTGCTTTGTTTTCTAGTGACACTGAGTATCATTCCCTCGTGCCCTTTGCCTGCTAGGCAACTATTCTACCACTGACCTGTATCCCTAGTCAATTATAAATGTGCTTTTATAATAATTAAGAACAAATGTTAGCCAGAATAAGATGAGGGAAGGTACCTCAAAGAGCCGGGGTCTGCTATGTGAAGTTAGCATTCTACAGAAATTAGCCACCATGTTGGTCTAGAAACATTAAATGTTATTTTCTATTTGTACAGTGATAAGACATTATTAAATATGCAAGTTCTTACCTACATGGGTTTGGTTACAGAAATAATGAAGTATCCCCAAAATAAAACAAGAGTTAGTCATAGTGAAATAAAATAAGTGAAATAATTCTGTCTGAACCTTTAGCAAGAATCCTATAGGGTAAGTGAAATTTGTATTTCCTGTTTTATAAAGGAAACAAACAGCCTCAGAGAGCTCCAGCAGGGCTGGCCGCCGCTGCGGCTCAGCAGCAGAGAGATCTGCTTACCAACCTGCCTAAGGCTAGCATTAGAGGCTAGATTCCAAGGAGCAATCTGACCACCATAGGTGGGAAGAAAGCAAGAGACATGGCTTGGGTTTCCTGCCAGGACAGCATGCGCCAGCACATGTGAGGGCCTTCTGTGGAGTTCTGAGCAGGAGGCAGCGCCTTGGGCTCAGCCAGTAGAGTCTGTGCATCTTTGCTAGTGCCATTTCGGGGTTTCTGAGCAGGAGTATGCACAGCTATGTCTAGGATTGATTCTGCAGACTTGTCAGTGTGTGTATCTAGTGTGAGCGTCCCCCGCGGCGACAGTGGCACCAGAAAAGAGGAGGAAAGTCAAACAAAAGGAGATGGGAACTGATTGGTTGAAAGGTGTTAGGGAATGAGAGAGTTGGCTCTGGGTGTTGAGGCTGCCCATTGAGGACAAAGGCAGGTTTAACAGAGCCAGCTCTGTCAAGAGAAGCCGGCTAACAAAGCTTCCGGAAGTGAGTTATACCTGCTTTCTGATATGACCCAGCCCAGATATGTGAATTGCAAAATGGGAATTTTTAGTCTTTACAACCACTCTTTTCTTTTCTTTTTTTAAAATTGTTTTTATTGTGCTATACATTTTCTCACTTCCCTCCCTTCCTCCCCTCTCCCCTCTCCTGTGACCCCACACTCCCAGTATACTCAGGAGATCTTGTCTTTTTCTCCTTTCAATTTAGATCCATGCATGTCTTACAACCACTATTTAAGGTGACTGTTTTACATTAAAAAATTATACAATATGTTTTGATTATAATCTCTCTCTTCCCCCAGATCTTCCCAGCTCCTCCCACCTCCCTATTCTCTTAACCTCATCCTGATGGCTCTCAAAAGAAAAACTAAAAACAAACAAACCATGAAAATAAACAAAACCCCCACCAAACCATAACAGTCACACACATGTACATGCACACACAAAAGACAGAAGGGCACACAGAAAGGCACAGTCTGTTTGGTGTTGCTTATCTACTTCCGGACAAGGGGGCTGCCTGGGAGTGTGGTTGATCTATTTGGTGTCACTTCATTGGAGAAAACCCATTTTCTCTTTCCCAGTAGATGTCAGTCAGAAATAGCTCCTTGGTTAGGGATGGGAACTGGTGCCGCTTCCCATTCCCAGTGCTGCAGTTTTGTCTGGTTTCTACCGTCACAGTTTCTGTGACTTCGTATTTGTTGGTACTGTTGTATCTAGAGACACTGTTTCACTGGAGTAATTCACCATCCCTGGCTCATATACTCTTGCTAACTCTGCTTCTCTGTAGATTCCTAAGCCTTGAGGGGAGGCATTTGATAAAGACATCCCATTTAGAGCTGAGTGCTCAGTCTTTGCGCATTGTTCAGCTGTGGGTTTCTGTGCTAATGCCCGTCTGCTGCAAGAAGAAGTACCCTAATAAGCATTGAGTGATGCACTGATCAATGTTTATAACAGTACGTCATTGAGAGTCATTTTATTGCTATGTTCCTT
The DNA here is from genome assembly GCA_004026605.1 of Ondatra zibethicus. Classification (NCBI taxonomy): domain Eukaryota; kingdom Metazoa; phylum Chordata; class Mammalia; order Rodentia; family Cricetidae; genus Ondatra; species Ondatra zibethicus. The sequence goes on along the minus strand of PVIU01000775.1, from coordinate 29,641 downwards.
TAGCAGACAGACAATAGTATGTTTACCCCTAGGATCATGACCTGTTTAGTCTTAGCTTCTTGGTCTCCTCAGGCCAAGCATCAGAGTGTATTAACAGAGTTCTGTGTATTCCATGTCATAGAGTGGGTCTTAAATTCAATTTTTAAAAGGGTGGTTGGCGACTACCATATCATTTGTGCCACTACTACACATATTGCATAATATATATATATATATATATATATATATATATATATATAGAGAGAGAGAGAGAGAGAGAGAGAGAGAGAGAGAGCGCCAACGGGTCCCTATTGTAAGTCATAAGATTTGTAGAGCTGGATGACTTTGATGATTACTTTTCTCCTTTGGTAATGTGTAGAGTACCTTCTAGTACTATGAATGCTATTCAGTAGGGGTGAAGCTTCTAATTTGGCACCAGCTCAATTTCTTCATGTTTGATGACTTAAGTAAGTGGTGCCTGCAGTTTTAGGGTCCTACTGTCCAGGTTGTGTAGGGTAATCAGTGGCATTGGTAATAGCTTTACTTGGTTTGTTTGGTAGGTTTGCGAGACCCCTTTGCCAACAACTCAACCAATTCTTGAAGCTGTGGTTTTTACTTGTTAGGATATAATGTTTAGTAGGGCCATTGTCTCCCCCATTGTATGGTAAATCCATTTAAATTCTTTTTGAACACTGTGCAGAAGAGATGGCTGAGTCTTAAAGGCATGAAATAGTAACTGCCCCGCTGTCCCAGGACTTGCGGTGTGAACCTGTTGATTCTTCAGTCTGTACTTTCTCCATCACATGGGCAGCATTTCTGGGCTGGAAGGAGCTTTAGGTCCCTCAGCTATAACCCAGGAGCGTGGTAAGGGCGTGGCTGTGTAGAGTGAGACAGGGTTTGGAGGGAAAGGCCCATATCTGTGCCTTCTCTGATTTCAAACTAGGGGAAGAAATGGAATGATTGGGCCAAGTGACTGCAGAAGATATAGGAAAGACCACCAACAGCTGCTGTGGTATTTTAGGAATTAAGAAGAGCAGGCGGGGTGGAGAGTGAGGCAGGAGAATAGGGAGGGCAGGGCAGGGTCACCAATCAAACAAAGGAAGATTTCCAGGTAGAACCCAGAGGCTGCCCATTGAGTCCTGGTTACGTGGCAAGCACTTAGTGCTGCTGGTGAGGTGGAAGGGGAAGAAACCACAGTGTCTGGAAGACTGAAGAACAAAGCTGCTGTCGATGGGAGCCTGCCCACTCAGTGCTAGCAATTGCTGCCATGTGCCAAGGCAGGTCACACCTGAACACCCAGCCTCCTCCCGGGGAACTAAGGTATGTGGTGGTGATAGCTAGCTGTCACCAGGTGCCTTGGTAATACTTCTTCATCTCCCAGTGAGCAGTCTGCAAGATTTGGTTTTGGAAAGAAAACAAACGATGCTTTAGGAAGACGTGCAGTAACATGTGATGCTTGGCTTTAAGCAAATGATACTGCGGGCTTGTTCACTGGTTAAGAGCTCTTACAGTTCTTGCAGAAAACCTGAGTTGAGCTGCCAGCACCCTCACTGGGTGGTTCACAACTATCTCTAACTCCAGCTTTAGGGGATCTGCCTGCTTCTTCTAGATGTCATGGGCACCTGTACAGAACCCCCCCCAGACACACATATGTACATAAGAAGACTAATAAAAATAGTATTAAAAAAAATCTCCCTCTTGATCAGGCATCCCAGGATGTCATTTGCAGGTGAGATGCATTGTGAGGAATGAGTTGGTGACTTTGGCAAGACTTTAGTTGTTTTTCCTATGACAAGGACGGAGATTACCTAACTAAAGCATCTATGTGAGGGTAGACTATGAGTTGATTAGTACTATTTGCCTCACTATAAGCAGCTAACAGAAGCTACAAATTCCAGGGCCACATTTGTAAATTTGGTATATCCCAGAGAGGTAGTATGTTAGAGACTTGGGGAGCAGCTTTCTTCTCTGAGAGCACCTGTTATACAACAGAAGTGATTAGGAGGTAAAAAAAAATATATATCAGTGGTGCTGGAAGACCACTGCGCTTAGTCAAGGCACACTGGTTACAATGGGTGGAGTATCAAGGGTGACTGGAGCAAAAGTTGACATGCCGGAGATGTTGCCTTCTGCCTGCCGGTTGGTTGTGTGTGTTCGTGGGCAATTCATGTAGCCTCTGGGTCTCCAGTGTCTGACCAAGACAGCGCAGGCTGCCAGCTGAGGTTGCCGAGAGTGCCCAGGCAGCTCACACTTCCTTAACCCTTCTTTCTCTAGCCCGTTGGAATCTGCTGGTATTTTTGTCTGTTACTGCCTGGATTTGGATTAGCTGCTACCATTTTCTCTTCTCCACCAGCCCAACCAAACATCTCGCTGAACATAATGGTAAAATTGCCCCCCCGCGTCTCCAAAGCACCCTTGCCCATTTCTGAAATATTTTAAAGGTAAGAAATGTATCAGGAGGCTCTCATAGTGGTGGTGGTTTATAATAGGGTTTTATTTTGTTTTGGTTTTGTTCCCTGCATCCTTTCAGAGTCCCAGGAAAAGCTGTGAGCCTTTTGTTGGATTAAAGTATCTACAGGGGATTCCTAGACTCTGTGGGTATATACGGAGGCTGCTCGTTCATTTCTTGGCTGCCCAGACCTGAATAATCATACAGAAACTATATTAATTACAACACTGCTTGGCTGATAGCTTAGGCGTATTCCTGGCTACTTCTTACATCTTAAATTAACCAATTTCTATTATTTTATATTTTACCACGAGGCTCTTGCTTCTTGGACATGGTGCCTCTTTGACTTTGCCTAGTCTCTCTCTCTCTATTTCTTCCAACCTCGCTATATTTTGCCCTGTCGTAGAACAAAGAAGCTTTATTCATTAACCAATAAGAACAACACATATACAGAAGGACTTCCCAAATCAGTGGTAGACTAAAGGTCTTTAAGCGATGCTCAAGGAAAAAGCCATTACTATGTTTATAGATTCATGCAGTATTGTTGCTCTCTTATAGAATACGAAGATCCAGGAGTAGTAGCAACATGAGGAACCCAAGCAGACAGAGCCTGCTGAATGAATTAGTAACTGTGGTGTTCAAGTTGTGAATGAGCCCCGAACACTTACAAGACAGATGCATCCCTTCCTGGAGGCAAGCCGAGTACTGTGGGCACATCAGGGGCTTTGGCTGTCTAAAGTGGGGACATATTTCCTAGCTGCTTTGTTTGTGCCATGGAATGATAAAATCTGGTTCATAACTCCTAAGTGTCTCTAATGAGGACACGATCTGCATTTAAAGGTTCCCAGGAGTCAAGGATGGGGGTGCGCACCTCTAATTCTGGTGCCTGAGAGGCCTAGGCAGGCCATTCAAGACTTTGAGGCCAACCTGGGCTACATAGTGAGACCGAGTCAAGACCATTAGCTAGTAAAGTAAATCTGGCCCTCTAGGGTTCGTCTCATGGAGACTCTGTTTTCAGACTGCTTCTGTATTCTCTTTTCTTCTGTGTATACCTTTATCATCCACTTAGAAGAACATTCTGGAGATGGCCAGTTATTGATGGACTTCCTCTGTTGGACACGCACATCAGATCGTCAGTCTGACCGTCCCAGGCTTGAAGCAATCTCTCACAGAACTGTCACCCTTACTCCCAGCCCAATTTACGCCCATCGGTTTTGAGTTTAGAATCACTGAGTTCATGGTAGAAGCAGCAAGCCCCCAGCTGACGGCATTCTTCTCCAGGATCTTGAACGATGTAAATGTAGCTGAAAGTAGGAAAGGGGTCCCAGTTCTCTTTTGTACACAACAGCTATTAAGGCTTTTATTTTTATTTTTTAAATTTTTATGTGTATCTATGTGTATGTCTTTGTGGAGAGGCCGGAAGTGGGTGCTGGTTTCCCCAGTGCTGAAGTTATAGGTGGTTTTGAGCCCGGCATGGGGGCTGGAAACCGAAGTAGGGTCCTCTGAAAGAGCAATGAGCGCTGATAACCTCTGAGCCGTCTCTTTGGCCCAACAACACCGATTTTTATATCTCATGAAAAAATAAAAGATCGAACAGCATCAACCCCCTTTCCCTCCTGGTTTCTTTCCTCTACTGTCCCCACGCCTCAGTTCCCAGGAGTTCTGTTCAGTTCTAAGCATAGTGCTCACTACCAGTTTGTCATAAGTTTTAGAAACAGGCCATTCCTTTCATGGAAATCTCTGACATTTTATTATATTTGGCTCTCAATTTGAATGACTATAGCCTTATTTCAATGTCAGAAAATGGCCTATTTCCTTTTATGATAGAGTATCTTTTATTTATTTTTTTGACCATTTCATACATGTAAGAAATCGCATCTTGATCAACTTCCCTTTCACTCCTCCAGGGACCCCCACCTCTTCCCTCACCCCCCACCCCACAACAGGTCACCCTCTCCCATTCTTGTCCTCTCCTTTTGGCCAATAGCCCACGGAGTCCACTTAGGGCTGCCCATTGGGGATGCTGACTGATCTTGTTAACTTGATTTTTGTACAGGTCACCATAGCTGCAGTGGGTTCCTGAGCGCAAAGGCCATGTCCCGCCCTGAGACAGCGGTTCCTTTCACCTCACTCCACTCCATCCTCTGGTTCTTATTTCCCTGCCTTGATGGGCGGGGCTTGATATAAGAATCCCATTTAGGGCAGACACTCAGTAGATCCATGCTCAACACTATGATCAGCACTGCCACCCCACTGCAGAGAAAAACTTCTCTGGCCACGCTCCACAGCAGCATTAACCTACGGGTATAAGCACGTTTTCTGTCTAACATACAAAGGTGGGCGGAGCAGCATGACGAACTTAGATACCGTTTAGCAGTGGCTGATACGTGGTGGTCTATCCTGTTGCCTCTGCACTCCTGCCTAATCTTCTTTGCCTTGGAATTGTGTTGAAGTAAATTCCAGATGCATCCTCTCATCTGTAAATATGTCAGAACTGAAGATAAAGTACCCTGCAAGCGTAGCCAAATACCAGCGTCGTAAAAAATGAACAGTTCTTGATAGCAAATACCTAATCAGTGTTCGCAGTTCCTTAGCCATCTCCTAATTTGTTTTGGTTTTGATTTTTGAGAGTGCCTCACTGTGGAGCTCAGGCTGACCTTGTATTTTATTTTATTTTATTTTTTTTAAAGAGAGGATTTTTCTGTGTAACTGCCTCAGCTGTCCTGGAACTGGCTCTGTAGACCAGGCTGGCTTCGAACTCGCAGAGATCCACTTGCCTCTGCCTCCTGAATGCTGGGTTTAAAGGCGTGCACCACCACCACCACCTGGCTGGCCTTGAATTTTTAATGTCCCTGTCTCCACGTTCCTCGCCCAACCACTTAGAACTTGCTTTTTGTAGTTTGCTAATTTGAGCTGGGGTTCTGTAAGGAATGTATGTTGAGGTTGGTTGCTGTATTACTTAAGTTTTTTTTGACCTTTGGATCTCCCTCCTTTCTGCTTTTTATTATCTTTTTCTTGCTGTTTTTGTCATCGGCTTGACAAAGAAACTGGATCACGTGTCTTATGCAGTTTCTTACGATCTGGGTTTTATGTACTCTGATAACTTTAAGGAAATGAGAATAAGAGTGGGAAATGTTTTGAAATGTGCTTTCCAGTATATGCGAGGGTTTTTACTCTGGGTTTAAAACAGTCCAGCTGTGGAGTTTTAAGACTTGCGGAGGCAGGGCAGTTAGGCATCAGGTAGCTGCGTTTCCTCCCTGCTCCCCATTGGCTGGACGCTACCTTGGCTGACTGCGCAGAGGTGTCACTGACCCAGCCGGAACACGCCAGCCATTCCTCATCACCAACACCACGCAGTTATTTTGGGCAGTGGAATGGAATGGCAGCTTTTTTCCTGCTGAATCTGCGTGGGAATCTGGGTGACAGAATGTCTACCCCCTCTCCTTCGCTGTGAAGAACACTTCTTTTAGGACTCCTACCAGGGGAAACAGGGCCACAGAATCATCTGGATTGGGAAAGACTTGAGATCACCTGACACCCACCCCACTCCCCCACCCCCGCAGAAATCTTAACATGGAATCCCAGCATCAGTACTTCCCGAATGACGCTGTTGATAGGCAAGTCTCATCAGACACACTGCTCCTGCATTCCAAGTCTGTTCTTCCTTAAGCAACGTTAGTTACTAAACTGTGCCCCTTTCCTCTATGCACACCATGCATGTTTCTAGGAAGCCCTCCCCTGTTGCAAGAGGCTCGCGGGCTGCGTCCTTCCGCCTGGCTCCTGGCCACCGAAATAATTACACAGAAAACTGTATTAATTAAATGACTGCCTGGCCCATTAGCTCTAGCCTCTTCTTGGCTAACTCTCACATCTTAAACTAACCCATATCTAGTAATCTGTATATCACCACGGGGTCACTGCTTACCGGGAAGATTCTAACCTACGTCCAACTCAGGCCGGAGAAACATGGCATCTGCCACACTTCCTTTTTCCCCAGCATCCTGTTCTGTCTACTACGCCCACCTAAGGGTTGCCCTATCAAAAGGCCAAGGGCTTTATTTAACCAATGAAAGCAACAGAAATACAGAAGGAATTCCTACATCACTCCCCTGCTTAGGAGTTTGGTTAGTTTTGCAACAGTCTTGCTCTGTGGTCCTGACTAGCTCTTACTATGTAACCCAAGCTGGCCATGTTCTCTTACTTCAGCCTCTCTCATCCTGAACTGCCAGGCCTGCCTGAGGATCTTTAAGATTAATCTTGATTCTCCCTCCTGTCCTCTTCATCACATAACACACAAACTGTATCCAAGCATATAGGATGGCTTTCATGGAAACAGCAATGCTCTCATAGGTAGATTAGATGTGAAGGGATTATTCCAGATTGATTTTAGCTAGGGTGTGTGGTGGTTAGTCATATGTAGTCATACGGGTCTGGGCCACAGGGTGTCAAGATACATTTTTAGGGATATTTCTGTGAGGGTAGTTTTTTAAGGAGCTGTTGAGATGGCTCAGTGGGTAAAGGTGCTTGCTGCCAAGTTGGATGACCTGAGTCCCATCCTCATGTTGGAAGGAAAGAACCCACTCCCACGATCTCACAAGTTTTCCTCTGACCTCATGTGACACACATACACACAAACACACACACAATAAACAAATACATGACATTTATGTATTAGGTTAGCTTACACAGTTTCATCATGACATCTTCATGCACACATGCCATTTTACTGGTTTTGGATGCAGTTAACATTTAGGACAGTGGACTTTGGGTGAAGTAGACTAGTATCTACTATGAGGTTGGGCCTCCTCCTGTCAGTAAAGGCCTGAGTAGATCAAAAGTCTGATCTTCTTGCGCAAGGAAGGTATTTCCAGCCCATTGCTTTTGGTGTCTGCTCTCCAGGGCAGATTTTGGAGGTGTCAGCCTCCAGAGCCGTATAAGCTATTTTTTTTTATTATAGTTCTCTTTCTAAATATCCTACTGGTTCAGTTTCGTCTGGAAAAACACTGACAGACATAGCGTGGGATTTAGGAGGGCCAGAGTATGTCATAGGTTTATCTTGAGTCTTCCTTTTTTGGGAGATGGGGTGTTTTGCTATGTAGGCTGGCCTTAAAATCTCAATCCTCCTGCCTCAGTCTCTCCTGAACAAGACTGCCACATCTGGCCCCAGCTGTCTGTTTTAAGTGGTGTTTTGTATTAAAGGGATGTAAGGATCATTGGAGGGACCATCAGAAAACTGAGATTTAGGGCACACCTCTTCTAACCATCTGCCTGCTGGTCTCTGGCCGAGGCATTGGCTCTCTCTCTGCCTCAGTTTGTTTTCATAAAACTTCAAGAGATTTTCATGGCCCATGAGTCTATGAAATATATTGGCTAGATAAGCCAGCTGCTAAGCAGGCATGAGAAGACAAGTCTGCTGGGCACAGCCCAGAGGTTCTGTTACTAAGTAAGAAATGAAAGAACCAAAAAGCAGATAGTAAAATGCCAATCACCAGGAAGGAAAATTACCAACACTATATATTCCTGTATAACAGGTAGACTGTTCTAATCAGTAAAACAGAATGTAAGGATGGATAGGTGCCTGCACGAACATCTTGGAACTCTTATGACTGTTTAATCTTGAGTCAGGGTCTTGCTATGTAGTGCAGACTGGCCTCCTGCCTCAGCCTTCCCAATGCTGGAATTAAGCTGAGCGCATCCAGCTTGTGACTTCTCATTTGAAGGCAGAGAATCTAATTTTCACTTAGGCTCTGTCTTTGTGTTACACTAATTCTTATTTTGTCTACAAGGATTTGGATAATGGTCACATAACGGAGGGCTTGACTGGTGTGACAGTGGTACAGACTGAGGGGTCCTGCCCCACACAGTAGACAAGAAATACCTGGTCCCATGGAAATTTGTTGTTGTTGGTTTCTCTCTCTCTCTCTCCCCCTGTGTCTAGAGACAACTCAGGGCCTCCTAATAGCTGTGTTCTTTGGGCTTCCCTTTCCAGGAGAAAAGGCAGTAACCACAGAGCAGAAACTGCATCATTCTGGCCTCTGTCTGGAGAGCGGCCGTCACTTGATTGCAGGCACCTTTTGCTGTTCTCTGTCTGGAACTCAGGTCACCTTGCACAGCAGGTTTGTCACTTGGGAGGCTGGCATTGGGGATTGTGTGGTCTGTGTCTGTGCAAGCCGGCCAAGGGGAGGATCAGTGGTCTCTTTGGATGTGACGCATAGGAGGAGGGTGAAGCTGCCACTCCGTGCTCACTAGAGACATCCCCCCGTCCAGTGAGGTGACTCTTTGCCCTGGGTCCTGACTGTGAGCTGGCCAGTAAGGAGGCAGGGCTCTGAGACCATATCCCCCAGGGGCAATTCAGCTGTTTATTCTTTTACTTGGTTGCTGTTGAAGATGGACAAATGATTAATCCCTGCAGTCCCTAGTTGGATCTTGCTGATTGTCCTGAATTCAGCCTTTTGAACCACCAGCTGGAGTTGTTTCAAATCTTTATCTTTGCTTGGATTCTTGTATGGAAACTACCCCCTGGGGGAGAGACTGGCAGACCAGAGCAGAGGGGAGCAGCAGGAAGAAGGTTCTAGATGCTGCCGCTGGCTCCCTGGCTTACCCCTAAGGAGGTAAGGAAGGGGCCCTGAGATGTGAGTAGGAGACAGGAAAGACGCTTCAGTCTGGAGGCTGCTGAATGGAGCCACTCCTGGCTCACCGCCCAGACACCACTTCCTTTCCCTGACAAGACCGCTCCGCTGGCCTGGCTGCCTGCCACCTGGCAGTGGCCTCAACACATGACTCCTGTCCATCCAAGGTCTGAGGGAGTGGGCAGGAGGTTCCAGGTTTAGCCTGCCTCTTTTGAGTCACAAGGCTTGCTTGCCAGCTGCCTCCATTTGCAGGTGAGTCCTAACTCTACCTAGGTGATGGACCGCATGCTCAGTGTTCCTGCCACATAAAATGAGTCACCCACTTCCCTGATAGTTGCTAGAGTCAATGGAGAGGGACTCTACCAACTGAATGGTAAGTTGCCTGGATCCATTCAAATGGGACACTCCCTGCCTGGGATTATCATAGCTGGTCTCTGGTCCTCCCCACTGGCAGTGCCACTGGAGGGTGGGAGTTGTTAGGGCTTTATCACTTGGTGCTGTTTCTGGCCTTAGTTTCTCCCTGGAAAATCCAAGGTGGGAGGTAAGGGCTTGACTGCCCATCCCTAGGAAGTTAGATCTAATCTTTTAAAAAGGCAGGGGCCGGGGACCCTGATCAAAAGGAATAGTTTGCAGGTAGTCCTAGGGGGCGCTCAATATGTCAGTAAACCCAGATCAAAGTCTGATTTCCGCCTTGCTCCTGCCTTCCTCTCCCCTTTGCTCCAGTCCTCTCCTCTTCCCTTTTTAAGGCTACTTTGTGGGGCAGGGGAATGGCAGCCCAGATGACTGAGTGCCTGTGAAGCACGCGTGAGCTCCTGGGTTTGGTCCTCAGCATTGTATAAACCTGGCATGATAGTGCCTGTAATCTCAGGATTATTTTTGGCTATGTCGAAAACTTAAGGCCAGCCTGGGCTAGAGACCATGCTGTTAACCAATAACAAAACAACAACAACAAAATCCAAAAGCCACTGTGTTTTTTCTTTCTGTGGCAGCGTCTTCAGGTGCACTGACTGGACATTTCAGGCATCTTTCAAATGAAGCTGGGTTTGTCTAGAAACTCTTGAGCATTTTTCTGCTTCCTTTAAGGATATACACATTCTTTTTAAGTTGGGACCGTGGTGGAGGAGTAAAGAACATGAATATATATAAATTCTAGAAACTTGGATCTGAGCAGTGTTAGGGAGGTGCCCAGCTCCTTGCGGGTCTTTAAGAGAAAGGCTGTATGAAGGTGGCGGTGGGGACATGTTTGGGGTGGTGCGAGTTGCCAAGGTGGAGCTGACTTCATGCCCCTCTGGATAAACTCACATGTTTGTCAATGTCTCCGGCACATTCAAACTTTCTCTTTCGAAAATGATTCATTTCTCTTGCCTGTATGTCTGTGCGAGGGCGTCAGATCCCCAGGAACTGGAGTTACTGACAGCTGTGAGCTGCCATGTGGCTACTGGACATGGAACCTGGGTGCTCTAGAAGAGCAGCAAGTGCTCTGAATCGCTGAGCCATCTCCCCACCTTCCCTTCCTCCACCCCCACATCCAAACTCTTATTTAGAAGAAACCTGGAGGGGACACACAGCACAGTGGTGGTGCTGGCTGCACCCTGGACTCTGTCCTATCAGCACTTGCTGCTCCTTTGCCTCTGTGAGCCACTAGAACTAAATGTGGAATTACTTTTTTCTTCCTGGGCTGCTCCCTTTACTCTCTTCCTTTCCCTCATTAAACTTCTGTCTGTTCTTACTGGGGGAGCAGGCTCCGTTAGACATGGCGTGACCTGGGGTTTGCTAAGCCACACGCTCACTCCTCCCCTAGATTTAGACCCATGCTCTGTGCTTATGATGGGGTTTTAGTGACTACCAGCTTTTCACACTGTATCCAGCTCCCTTAACCAACCACCCTTTCCTTGATTCTTTTCTTCACATGGTGAGTTTCTTTTTTTTTTTTTTTCTTAACAGCAGCAAGGCCAAGGGAAGGTCTGCCCAAAGTGGGAAAGGCTATTCCTAGGGAACATCGCTGTGGATAGTGACCTTAGTTTACTGTGCAATTGCTTAAGTCGAGATGTTGACCTGGAACTTTATAAAGGAATTGTAAATTCTCTTCACTCTGCACCTAATGCGTCATCGGCATTAACAAATGTGATTTTACAAGCTCTCAGAATGACCCTGCATGGAGGTGGCAGCATCCTTGTTTTCATGGATGCAGACTAAGAGCGTCTACGAGGTCATGTGGCTCACGTAAAGTCAAGCAGCTGGTCCAGAGCAGGCAATTCAAGCACGGTCAGCCTGGCTACAAAGTCATCACTCCGCCATGCTGCCTGCTCTTTATCCAACCCTGGCTGAGCTTAAGCAAAGATGTTGCTAGTTTTTGAGAATGACTAGGAAAGGTTGGAGCAAAATGTGCCTGCATAGACAATTTGGTTACCCTATGGTGAGTAGATAGCCCTTCTGAAAATGAAGTCTTTAGACTTGATCTTAGCCAAAAGGCTGACAAGCGATAAAATGAAGTCTTTAGGACGACAGAATCATGCATGACTCCTCTGCTTGTCTTTCTGTTACTTCTAGGATAATTACAGGTTTTCCTTTAACATATTTTATCATACTGAAAATAAAGGTAGCTGTTTTTCCTTGTTAAAAAAAAGAATACATGTTTACTGTAGGAAATGCAGATGCATACAAAAATGACCAAGATGCCCCAAAGCACCAGAAGCTGTCCGAGAAGGTCAACCCTGTGCTGCAGTTCACCGTGTGTAGGACCTTGGTGTAATCATGTCTGTTCTTGTTTCTGGTCTGTGAGTTAGAAATAGCCTACATCACTGGATTTTGGTAAGATAAGAGTTAATAGCCAGAAGCCTCCAAGAAGTGACCCAGAGATAGTTGACATTTTAATGACGATCTCCTGGCCTTCCTTTCTGAGCCTGCATGTATTTGTGTTGTGGTCACACACATGCTATGTGTCTATATTAATGAAAATAAGGTGTTTTAAAACCAGCTGTGGCTTTTTATCAACTGACATATCGTGAGCACCTATCCTTACCTCTAAATAGCTGCCACCACTACCTGACAGCTGCCTACAATCTAGGACGGGAGGGTGTGAGTGGGGCTGAATCTGTGTTATTGCAGGTGTGTGTCTGCGGGGTGGAGGGGGAGCAGGCACAGACATCTAGTCTCCCACGGACATAGGCATTTTAGAACAAATACATGAACATTGCCACTTTGGGCCACAGGGGCTCTCCTCCTTTCCAGAACATTCAGCGTTGCAAGTACTGTGACCTCAGATGCCAGCCCTCAGTGGGGGAACTCGGATCCTGACTCTCTTTAAAGTTAGAAAAACTGTGCTACTGGATTCGATCTGATCCTTGGATGCACCATCACCAATCAGAACGTCCTCAAGCTGCCATTTAAAGGGTTCAGAGGTTAAGCTGTGCCCTTGCTTCCCAGGCTGGCCTGCCATGCTCCACCCTTCAGGGAGGCGGGCCGCAGACACTGGCCTTTCGTTTTAGGACTCTCTGGTGATGCACTTGCCGACACCCTTTTCTCTTACTGCATTGACTATTAGGAAACATTGATCCGTTCTCTTTTTAAGCCCCTCCCCGACCAGCAAACCAATAAACCACATTTGCAAACCTCCTCTTGCCTCTCCACTCCCTACCTTTGGGTGTATTGTATGTGCAGACTCTAGGGATGTACCTGTCCATTCAGTCTGACCTTGTACAGAAGTCTCGTATGGAATACGCTTCTGAGAAGGTTCCCTTTCTTCCTATCATAAAACGTCTGTTTGAGACTTGGCAGCTTAGATGAGCTACCTTCCAAAGAGAGGTACAGTCCTTCAGGATACTGTTGACTGAGTTCAGACACAGCGGCTTCCCCAGGACATTTAGGGAAGGGCTCAATCTTTGTGCTTCCCTCATTATTGAGAAAGACCTAAGGTGCTGATGGGGTGTGGTCCCCCAGAATAACGGGCAGCCGCCATGTCTTTGCGAGGTGTGCTGAGATGGCAGAGGACTAATACACAACTTTCCCAGGAGTGAAGCTCAGAGCATTAGTGACTCTCTCCAGTGTTCTCCAAAGTGCTTTTTAATTAGTTTCCCTCTGACGCCCTCCCCGTGAGAAAGGTTAAATAGCAATACCCTCTTTCTACTGATGAGACTCTGAAACTATGAGAGGTTAATTGACTTGCCTTGGGCCCGCTGCTGCCCATAACTTCTGCTTTTCATGCCAGCACCAGGACTTCCTCAGTGAGGCCTCGGCCGAGGAGGGAAGATGGAATGTCTTTGCTCACTGTACCTTTTTCTGCTCTTTATGTTTTATCCTCTCTCTTTTTGGGGGACAGGGTCTCTCATGTGACCCAGCTGTCCTCTGACTCACTGCATGAGTTTCCGATCCTCCTGCCTCCGCCTTCTGAGTGCTGGCACCACAGTGACACATGGGCACGTCTGGTTTTACGTGCCTGGGACGGAACTCTGGGTTTGTGTTGTGTACGACAGGCAAGTACTCTAGAAAATGCGTCACATCTCCGGCCACTCCCCCCTCCCCTATTAGCTTTATTCTTGTGGTCCTGTTTGGGATGGTTGGGACACTGGTTGAAGTGGTATCCTTCAGATCACAGACCTGGATGTGGCTTTACTTCCTTGAGCTAAGCTGCAAGCATGCTGGCTAGCAGAAAGAAATTACTGTTGGCTCAACTGCCCAGCCTTGACAGGGTCCCTTTGTGTTTGAGATGCAAATCTGACATCCACAGAGGGCTTGAAAATCTGATGTTTTCTCCCTGTAATTCAAATGTTGGGCTTTTTGGTAGAAGGGCTGCCACGTTGTCCCTGGTACACATTCCTCTTAAAGTTTGTCTGTAAGTGACACATTGCAATGTATGTAGTTAGACTGTGGAGATGGCCTCCGGTAAAGCAGGCCCCGTCACCTCTCCATCTTGCTTCCAGCAGAGCTTCCACAGCTTGAATCATCTTGGCTTACTTATAGAGGTACAGCAGATCCTTGCCACAGAGCCAGGCTGAGTTTGCCTTTGGAGACACAGTCTTAGTTAGATAAGAAGTTGCCATACTGATGTTTGTTATTCTTGTGGACTGAGTGTACTTTCCTTCTGGCTCTGTAAAGGCCCCCCCAGTAACCGGCTAAGTACTTGAAAGAATGTTACTGCTTGTGTAGGGCAGTCTTCACAAAAGGGAGGAAAGCATGGGAATTTGAGACAGCAAAACTGGCTTCCTGTCTACACTAGAGTCTTCACAGACGAAGAAGGATTGTTATTAGGACTTTTCTATACTTTTGCTTTTCAGCTGTGAAAGTGTTTTGTTGTTGTTGTTGTTTGTTTTGTTTTCCCCCTCCTCAGGGGACAGTGGACAGTGTTTGGATGTATCCAGAGTGGTCTAGGGTTTAATATGCCATCAAAGCCTTCTCTACCCCAAATCCCTGGCAAGAGAATTGCTTACCTTTATACCAAGGAGCTTGCAAAAACATTGAGTGTGTGCCCAGGTGGACAGGGCCTGTGGTGATTTCATGGGTGCCAGATGTGTCAGCGGCAGGCGGCTCAAGCTTGCTCTCCTCGTCGTGGAACTGTGGTGAAACCAGGAGCACAGGTCAGGAAGCTAAATACGCATGAAGGTTTTTAAACAATGACGAGAGGAACGTCACAATTCCTGGAACCTCAGCCTTTCAGGAGACTGATGCAGAGGATGGGAAGTTCAAGACCTCCCTGGCCTACGGAATGAGTTCAAGGCCAGCCTTGAACTTAGCAAGACCTTGCTCCAAAATAACAGCTAAGTAGCTGGAGATATAGCTCAGTGGTAGACCTGCTTTCAGTCCCAGGTTCAATCCCTGGCACTACAGAAATAAAGGAATAAAGTAAAAGTGAAAAGAAGCAATGCTTACTTATTTACAATGAGAAGTTGTAAACTTACACCCAGACATTTACTTTACAGATTGATCTAATCTAGTTTTGGTCCCATTGAGTGTCAGCATATGGTCTCAGGATGTGACCACTATTCCGCCTTCACCCAAATGTCCCCCTTCACACAGTTGTTTATCCTAAGTGTACATGCAGTCGGGAGTAAGTAGACTTGTTAGAGCTTGCAACTCTACCTGTTTTATTGGATGGGGAAATCAAGACCACACGGAGTAAAGGGTTGGATCTGGTTTGATGTAACCTTTCTTTCTCCATGTTTTGTCTGAGCAGGGAATCCTCGGCTACCTCCTTTGCCCCTTTCTTGCTGGATGGAACAGGAAGATCATCAGGGTGCGCATGAACACGAGAATTCCAAAGACAGAGGTATGGGTTCTGACTTTGAGAACTCTGAGGACAGAGGAGGGGACCCGGAAGAAAGAGGAATGGGCTCCAATCCACAGGACACAGAAGAGAGGGGCAACCAGGAGCAGGAGATGAACTCCAACCCACAGGATGACGATCTAAGAGGGGACTCACACGAGAGGGAAACGGTGTCCACTATCTGTCCAGGTGAGAGGACTGGAGTATCCATGGAAGTGACCACTTTCACATTTGCTTCCTCTTGCACACAACCAGGGCCAACATCTCAGGGGTCTGGGGTGGGCTCCCTGGAGACCGGTAAGCAGGATTCTCAACTGACTTGGCTCTCCTAATGTTGGTCCTCTGAGCACCTTTTTCTCTAATACCACCCACCACTGAGCCCACGCTGGTAAGTATTAGTAAAGGGTCACGTGTGGATGTTGCTGCCTTGACTACCTGTAACAAAACTACAGTGGCATCATGGGCAATTCTGGGGCCTACCTCGGAGATGTTGGGAGAGTGACTTGGGAGCCGAGAGAGATGGCGCAGTGGTTAAAAGCACTTCTTACTTGCAGAAGACCTGAGTTTGGTTCTAAACACCCATATTAATCAGCTCACAACGACCTGGATCAGTTCCGGGAGATCCAGTGCCCTCTTCTGGTCTCTGCAGGCATCTGCACAGACATAGTACACACAGACTCACATACACACATATTAAATGAATAAATTGTTTTTGAAAAATTTCAGAAGTGACTTAGCACAGTGCTCGGCAAAGTATAATGATATTTCTAGTTAAATAATCATTTCCCTCTCTAGATAAGCAAATTTAGTGGTTATGTGACCTACCTGTGTTCATGAGGCTGGTTACCCAAGTGCCTAAGTTCCTGGTTGCCTCCCTTGCTATTTCTAACCTGAAAGCAAATGCTGGGTCTCTGGTCACTTCCTTGTTTCTGTCTTTGGACATTGGTTGCTTTGTCCTGCTCAGGGTTACAGCAGGGCCCGAAAAGAGATGACACGCTCTGTGGCCGGGGCTGTGTGGTTACAGCCTTCTCCCTATGGCACAGTCCCAGACCCCTGCTGCCCTCCTCCACAGTGCTCATGAGCATGTGGCCTCACTTTCCAGTAGCTTCCTCAAGTGCCCTCTGCTGGAGGAGGAAGCAGCCAGAGACTGACAAGTGTATATTCTCTACCAGTTTATAATTTGGTTTATAATTTTGTCTGTCACCCCTTCCCCATCTTCCAAGGCTGAGTTCCGTTTGCTCATAGGTGTGACCAACCTCCTACTGAGGACAGCTCTGAATGCTACCCAACATAAAATTGTAAATGTGTGCATGCGTGCGTGCGTGCGTGCGTGCGTGCGTGTGTGTGTGTGTGTGTGTGTGTGTATCTGTGGGTTGTTACATGTGTCTGCCAGAAGTCAACCTCAGGCATTGTTACTTAGGAGTCATCTAACTTGAATTTCGAGATGGGAGTCTCTGGCCGGCAAGCCCCAGGGAGATCTGCACTAGAATTTCAAGCACCATGCCTCCTGCTTGGCTTTTGGGAGAGGGCTATTAAAATCAGGCAGGTCCTCACGCTTGAACAGCACTTTGGAGATATTCGTTCCTGATTTTTGTTCTCTTAAGACTTGACTGTTTGCTTCTTGAGCACAGACTTTCATAGACTGCAGAACAGGGTTGCAGTGTCAAAGGTTGAACATGCTCTCCAGCTGTTTCAGATTGGCCAAATGGTTTTGTTTTTGTTTTAAAACCAGTTCTGGACCTTCTATGTCCAAGTATTCTCTTTTACTTTCCATGACTTGTGTTTTGAGGCTCTAGCTTAACGAAGTATGGTTGAGAAATACATTTTTTTTTCTGTAGACATTCTCCTTTTCTGGAGACAGAACTCTATCTCCTGAGTCCCCATCTCACCTGGCCATCCGCAGACTTCAGTGGTCCAGCTAAGCAGAGCCTGGGGTATATAGTAGGTGGGGTCTGCCCAAAGACTGGTTGGCAGTCGGGCAGAGTGCACTGTCTTTTAGTTTTACCTGGAGGAGACCGCTGGGAAAGAGACTGGAGTGTAAAGAGGCTGGGGAACTGGGGCGGATGGTGTTTGAGAGTACCCGGGAGGAGCATTATTACTCCTTTGGCTCCCAATCTTTGAAGGGAAGTTCTTCTAGAATACTTTTGTACACTTGGTCTAGTTGACCCCAACTGCCAACTTGTCTGTTGCAGAGGGGCTGCTGAGTGAGGAAGAAGGGGCTGTCCTCCGTGAGGAAGAGGATGACCAGCCTGGTGTGCCTGACATGACACTGTTCCCGGGCCTGTCAGAATCTGACAGTATATCCCGGAGTCCCCGGGGAAAGGAAGAGGAGGAGGAAGAAGAAGAGGAGGAAAGCGCTGGGGAGAACCGGCTGATGGAGGAAGATGAGCAGTTGCCTCCTCCGGTGCTTCCCTGGAGGCGTCACCTCTCCCTGGGGGGTCGACAGCGAGGTGACAAACCTGCCCACCGCCGTTTCCACCGGCTCCATCACCCCATGGCCATGGACCTCGGGGAACTCGACAGCCTGATGGCCAGCATCATGGACGCGCCCACCATCTGCCCGGACTGCGGGGAGAGCTTCAGCCCGGGCGCCCCCTTCCTGCAGCACCAGCGCATCCACCGTCTGGCTGAGGCCGCAGCGGTGGCCAGCCTGGAGCCCTTCGGCTTGGCGGCCGAGTGCGGTGGGGTGGTGGGGATGATGGGCATGGGCGTGGCCGGCGACTTCGGGACCGGGTCCGAGCTGGCCCGGCCCCCCCGCGAGAAGCCCTTCCGCTGCGGCGAGTGCGGCAAAGGCTTCAGCCGCAACACCTACCTGACCAACCACCTGAGGCTGCACACGGGCGAGCGGCCCAACCTGTGCGCCGACTGCGGCAAGAGCTTCAGCTGGCGGGCCGATCTGCTCAAGCACCGGCGCCTGCACACGGGCGAGAAGCCCTACCCGTGCCCGGAGTGCGGCGAGGCCTTCAGCCTGAGCTCTCACTTGCTCAGCCACCGGCGGGCGCACGCGGCGGCCAGCGTGGCGGGCTCGGCGGCGGCGGCGCTGCGGCCCTTCGCGTGCGGGGAGTGCGGCAAGGGCTTCGTGCGCCGCTCGCACCTGGCCAACCACCAGCGCATCCACACGGGCGAGAAGCCGCACGGCTGCGGCGAGTGCGGCAAGCGCTTCAGCTGGCGCTCGGACCTGGTGAAGCACCAGCGCGTGCACACGGGCGAGAAGCCCTACATGTGCTCCGAGTGCGGCGAGACCTTCAGCGTGAGCTCGCACCTCTTCACGCACAAGCGCACGCACTCGGGCGAGCGGCCCTACGTGTGCCGCGAGTGCGGCAAGGGCTTCGGCCGCAACTCGCACCTCGTCAACCACCTGCGCGTGCACACCGGCGAGAAGCCCTTCCGCTGCGGCCAGTGCGAGAAGCGCTTCAGCGACTTCTCCACGCTCACGCAGCACCAGCGCACGCACACGGGCGAGAAGCCCTACACGTGCATCGAGTGCGGCAAGAGCTTCATCCAGAGCTCCCACCTCATCCGCCACCGGCGCATCCACACCGGCAACAAGCCTCACAAGTGCGCGGGCTGCGGCAAGGGCTTCCGCTACAAGACGCACCTTGCGCAGCACCAGAAGTTGCACCTGTGCTAGGGCGGGGGTCCCAACGAGTCCCAACGCTGGGAGTAGACGGCTTGGTTACTGATCCTGCAGATGTAGGGGAAGGAGCGGGAGGGACAGCCTAGGAGTGTCTGGGGGAGCCTTTTAATGTTTGCCCCCCCTCCCCCAGGGGATGGTTAATAAGAGTTGTCATTTCGAGGTGCCTGCCTCCTCCATCGAAGTAACTCTTAGGAGATGTGCTTGAGTTGATGGCTTACTTAAATACTCACTGTCAGGAGTGAAAAGCTTGGGTGACTAGACGCTTGGAGGATCCCCGAGGAAGGGGATTTGGGACTCGGTAGAGAGGGTTGAACTGCCATGTTTGTAGGAACCGGGAGAGGTGGTTGGTTTAGAGATACGGGGGTACAATAAAACGCGGGTAGGAATAAGCCTGTGACACCCCTCATCTCAGCTTTAGTCAGATCCTTCTCATCGCTACAGAAGAGGGTGCTTAGTATCCACTTCCTTTCCTATGAGCCACAGTTAGCTGCTATTTTGAGGCATCCAGGGAAAACTGAGCAGAAAAACTGCACAGTTACTTCAAGGGGCGACCTTGGGTTTAGAAATCCACTAACAACTTGTTCCCAGATTTCTTAGGAAATCCTGCACTTGGTTCTTCACGTTGGTTCAGGGTTGCCTAGGTGGATGGATGACCCTGACCCCCGTGTAAGTCAGGACTTGGCCGGTCTTAGTCCAGCTTGGTAGGTTTCAGAACTGAAGACCATCAACAGCTGCCTGAGAAACCTGTTCACAAAAGGCAGCCAGCGCAGTTTTGCTGGCTTCACGTGGAAAATGCAAGAATGCTGAGTTCACAGGCCTTCATTTGCATGTGTGTGCCCTAACCCCATGAACCCCAACTTCCCTCAAAAGTTAATGAGGGATCTAGTCCAGACAGGGGTGTCCTTTTTTCTCTCCACATATGAGAGACACGGATTTACACGTGGAGGAGAGACAGGGAGAGGTGGAAATGTAAAATGGCCAAATAGCACAAATGATGAATGTTTTTTAGTTACACAAATGCCAAAACAGCACTTTCGTATTTACAAAGTGTTTTACGCTTTCTAAGGATTGCTAGTGTTTCTCACACGCTCGGGAGGGAGGTCAGTCAGTATTACAAACTCTGGCTTGGGAAAAATCTGGGGTTGGAGTGTGGCGAGCCTCCTGAAGGAAGGCCGAGGATGGTGGATGGCGGAGCCTGACCTTTTGTGTTCTCCAGCTCTGTTGCTAGGATGAGTTACGTTCTCTGATTTATATAATACAGTGAGAAAACTGAGCATTCTCATGCTTGATGGGAGACATAATAGCCTAGAAGGGCCAAAGATGTCCTTATTGACAAAGCTGGCCTTTGTCGCCTGATTCCAGTGTCCTCACTATGCTCTATTTCTAGTAGGGAGCTGTAGGCAGATAACTTGTATAGATTTTGGCTACACTGAAAACCCTTCCCCTAGATTAGCCTGTAGAAGTCAGTGTCGTGGCAGGCGGTGAAGTTATTGTCACTGAAACTTATTACCCTAGATTGTTCATGGAGCCTCCAACTGTTAGACACAGTTGAAAGGGGAAAACTATATGATTGTTTTTACAGTTTTAGTGAAGTTTCTGTGAATGCTAGTGATTTATACTTGATCATTTGTGTTTTAGTAATGATCTTTACCGTAGGGGGCTGTAGGAAAGCATGTTTTCTATCATTCTAAGAACAATCTGGAGAACATGTGGGCTTGTATATTGCCTGCTGATCTTGTCCACTGAATCTGTTTATTGTTCACAGATGGAAACAGATACTCACACTAGGGAGAGTTTCTTTTTCTTTTTTCTTTTCTTTCTTTCTTTTTTTTTTAAATCAAACTCGAACTCTCCCCAGTCCTCTTTCAGTGAAGAGTTACACGTGCAAAGTCTGTGCCCATTGTTTATTCTGACTCTTGCAGTCTGAACGCAAAGTGTATGAGACCACTTAAAACAACACAGCCAATTTGTAAGTAATCTCTTCCTTCCTTTCTTTCTTTCTTCCTTCCTTTCTTTCTTTCTTTCTTTCTTTCTTTCTTTCTTTCTTTCTTTCTTTCTTTTTCTTTCTTTCGAGACAGGGTGTCTCTTCATAGTTCTGGCTGTCCTGGAACTCACTATGTAGACTAGTCTTGCCTCGAACTCACAGAGCTCAACCTGCCTCTACCCACCAATTGCTGGGATTACAGGCAAGTGCTACTATGACCGGCTTATTGTTTTTGTTTTGTTTTGTTTTGTTTTTTTAATACACATCTACCTCTTCTGGCTGCTTTAAGTTCTCTCAAGCGTGTGCCAATGAAATTGTGTCCAGCTTTTGATTCTTCATATATATTTTTAGTCACTTTTTTTTTGCCTTTTGTTATCACCGTTACACACAGTATAACCATTATCAAATGTGTTACACATCAGCAACTTTAGAGAGTGGGTTCAGTGAGGAGTGGATATGTAAGCTGGTGTGAAGCCATGGCGGTAGAAATACTTGGACTTCTCCTGTTCTTTCTGTTGCCATGGGCAAGAGAATCAGCTACTGTATTCATACCTATGCTGAGCAAACCCTTCAGCAGGAGAGGCCATTCAGCCACCCATGCGGTGCTCCAGTGGTGGATTTAAAATGTGATTCCATTTCTCTTCTTCAGGGAACATGCCCGCATTAAGTGAGATTCCACGCACCCAGGTGGTTATTTCTCGTCTTCCGTCTTAGAATAATAGTGTTTCTTCAGGATCCCCTGGTGACTGTGGTTCATGCTTGAAATGTTAAAGATTCCTCCCTCCAACTCATTATTGATATTGGAGGCCTTTGTACTATTTATTTCCTGGGGAGTTTGGCCAAAAGCAGGCTTCCTTTGCTGTCCTTCACTAAGCAAAACTCAGCGTAGTTTCTGGGCTTAAATGACTTAGTTCTGAGGTGGAAGAAGATAAGCAGTTAGCCCTTTGAGCCACGTGGTCGCTTGACAGTCTAGAGGCTGTATATATGTGAAAAGTAAAAATTGAAAAAAAAACTATGTTCATAGACAATCTGAGCTGTGTTCTAAGTCTGTGCACACTTTTCCCTGCTGTGCTCTTTCATATCTGTTTGTTAAAGTAGTAAGTAATTTAATGATCCAAGGAGTACCCAATTCCGCGTGAGTGTGCTTGTGGATGTGAGAATTGCCTTGTTTGTAGGTTGTTTTATTTAATGGTGGCTCCTTGGACAGCATCCTGGTGTTCAGCAATGAATATGGGATATTTGTCATTAAATTCCTGTCAGTCTTTTGTCAATCTTCTTTATTACTTGTCTCACATGTGACTCTTTGTACATGGAACATTATTGGAATGCAATTACACCCATGCAGCCATGCTTACAAACTATCTTTTATGCAAAGCTGAGTAATTGGGACAGAAACCACATGGGCCATAATCCTAAAATATTTATTATTGCCCTTTTAAAGGTACAGTCTAGCAGGGGGTGGAGGATGGGCATGCAACAAGAGGCTACCACAGAATGAATGCCAGTATGAGATCAGCCTGATCTATGTAGTAAGACACTGATTCATAATTTTTTTCTAATCCACATACGTATTTATGCACACACATATCTTAGTTTGCTCTTTACAGCTGTGATAAAACACCATGACGAAAAATAATGTGGGGGAGGACATGGTTTACATGACTTTTTCCCATCGCAGTCTGTCATGAATGGAGGTCAGGGTAGGAACCTAGCAGTGGGAACTGGCCAACCTTGTGCGGTGGGAACTGGCCAATCTTGTGGAGGCCTTTTTCTCAGTCAAGGCTTCCTCTTCCCAGATGACAACTCTAACTTGTGTGACCTAGCCAGCACAATTGACCCCTTGTTCTTTATCCAAACACACCACTATTAAGCCGACATTCTCCCTCTTTTTTGCCACCAAGATCTCAATGTCATAATATAAAACAGTATAACTTTAAAAGCCCTACCATCTTTAAAATATTCAAACACTTTGAGATCTCCAGCTCTTTAAAATATCCAAAGCCTCTCAACTATGGGGTCCTGTATAATAATAATAAAAAAATAAGGTACGTATTTTCTTATTGCAAAGGGAAGAACCAGGGCGCACTTTGAATCAGATCAAGGCAATCCCCACCAGTATAAGTACTTCCGTGTTGGATGTCTAGAACTCACTCATGGTCTTCTGGTCTCCGAAGGGCTTGGGATTATGCATATACGCAATTGCCGAAGTTGCCGAGTCTGGCACTAGAACACTGGGTGGATCCCAGATCATCCCGGAACTGGTTAGCGACTGAAGTTCACATAGTTTGCCCACTCTTCACAGTAGCTCAGTGTAGCGCAGCGAGGCTAGCTTGCCTGTCGGGGGAGGGGAATGTCTTCACGTTCCCCTCACTGCTTTCCATTCCCAGAGAACGGTCTTAGCAGTCTGTGGATGATGGTGGTTTGATGAAAGTTTCAAGAAAAATTAGTTATCAAGAAGGGAGGAGACGATAATCTGTGTTCCTGAATCTCATAACAGAATTTCTTTTGCCGTGGCTCTCAGTAATTTGTATTAATGATTGCTGATAATACTGAAGGGACCTCACCTTAGCTCGGTGGTTCTCAATCTATGGGTCATGATCCCCTTGGGGGTTGAACGACCCTTTCACGGGGTTGCTTATAAACACTGGAAAACACAGGTATTTGCGATTCCTAACACTAGCAAAATTACAGTTATGAAGAAGTGACGAAAATAATTTTCTGGTTGGGGGTCCCCGCAGTGTGAGGAACTGGATTAAAGGGTCGTAGCATTAGGAGGGCTGAGAAACACTGACTGCCTTAGCTAGCCTGAACCTAGCCACATGAAAACACAAACTTAGCAGCTTCTATGGACTAGATCTTGAAGGCAGGAGAAGACAGAATTATGAGATTTTATTATCGTATCTTTTAAAGTTCACAGTGACCTCCTTATTTAGATGACCTGGAGTCCTTTCCCTACTCACCAGGGCCACTGACAGGCAAAGAGGAGGCGGAGAGAGTTATGTTTCTCACCAAGCCTGACTTTAATCCAAGTGGCTATTAGTCCTACAAGCATCTCAGCAAACCGAAATGTAATCCAGAGCTTTAGCATGGGCGAGCCTCGTAAAGGATGGATCTTGTACTTCTCATCCTTCTGGCCTCTGGTTCACAAGTACTAGGATGATGGCTATATACTATCACACCTGGTTTTATGCATGGCTGGTGATTGAACCCAGGGTTTCATATAGGTTAAACAAGCATTGTTCCAACTGAAGTACATTCCCAACCCACAGGTAAGCCTCTCTTCAGTGAGGAGTGGTGGCATATACTTGTGATCCATCACTCAGGAGACTGGTGGTATTGGAGTATCATGAATTTTAGGCCAGCCTCAATAACAAAGTAAAGACCATACAACAAGCAAAACTAGGAACTTTCTGTTTTGTTTCCTGGGATCAGTTTAGAGTTGCCCAGTACTGATGGGGCAGCCTCGGCATGGTCAAGAGTTACTTTGTCTGCACACCTTGGAGTTCTCAAGTTTGCTGAATTGAGGCTAGACTAGACATGCTTTAACTAAACTTGTGGCTTCCTTATCTAAACTTGGCTACCAATTAATTGGGGTGAGCAGGATAGATTTTTGCCAACAAGTAGCAGGTGTCTCGAGCAAGGCTCTGGCCTTTCTAAGAGCCTGTTTGAAAAGCAGACACCACCATTGTTGGCTTTCCCCTCTGTACCAGTCTAGTGACAATCGTCAAAGGCTTTAACCTCACCTAGGAAACACCGGAGCTCATGACCTGCTGACTGAGCAGGAAGTGCCGTCATTTAGGAGGCTACATATCAGACAATGGGCTGACTTTCCTGAGCTCCTCCTTAGAGGAGCACGATGCCCTTTCCTAATGGGTGCATTTGCCAGCTGGGTGGAGAAGTGGGAAACTCTATTCTCACATCCCTTTGCTTTCATGCAGCATACCAACCTACAGATTCTTAACAGAAAACGGATCTTCTCCATTTTGGAGGAGGCAGAGCAGGCAAACCATCTTCTCGTTGCCTGGTGTCTTTGAGGCCTCCAGGAAGCAAGGCCTTGCCCTCTCCTTTCTTAGCTGAGGGCTGGCAAAGTCAGCATTCATTCTAGGTGGGGTCAGAGACAACCTCTGAAGCATTTCCAAACATCCTGTTCATCCTGCCCCCCAGTTCTCTCTCCTTCCCCTTCAACATCACTCTGGGATAGATTTGAGAACTAGCTGAGTATGGGTTGCCAGGGCAGGGCTCCTGTGGTGCCCTGCCAGCATCCTCAGAGGAGGAAGTTGACAGACGAGTTACTGAGTAACCACACTGTCCTGTGACAGATGCCTGGCAGAGAGAAGCAGCAACCCTGCTTGGAGCCTGAAAACTCCCTGGGGGAAGGGGAGTTCAGAGCGGGGGGGGGGTGATGACACAGAGACAGTGGATAGAGAAATGGGATGCATTCAGGCTGCAGCAGGTAGGGTGTGTCTCGAGCATGTTCCAGTGTTGGTAAAAAGCAGATAATGTGCATCCCATTCCCCAGATGTGTGTGCTCCTAGCCCTGTGCTCACAGGTCTATAGTCTCCCCCTTTTTATTCCAGCCATGCTAGCCTTTCCTCTAGCAAATGAGTCGAGAAATTGGGGGTTCAGCCCAACTCTGCTGCTGTGATGACTTGGTGTCTTAGTTAGGGTTTTGTTGCCGTGAAGAGACACCATGACTGCAGCAACCGTATAAAAGAAAACATATAATTGGGCTGGCTTACAGTCCAGAGGTTTAGTTCACTGTCATCCATGGTGGGGAGCTTGGTAGCATGAGGTCAGACACGGTGCTGGAGAAGGAACTGAGAGTTCTACATCTGGATCAGCAGGCAGCAGGAAGAGACACTGGGCTGCCTGGAGCATTTGAAACCTCACGGCCCATCCCCAGTGACACACTTCCTCCAACAAGGGCACACCTCCCACTAGTGCCACTCCCTGTGAACCTATGGGGGCCATTTTCATCTACCCCGACCCCCTGAGGAGGCTTACACTAGGCCCTTCAGCTCAAAAGCCTCTGTGTCCTCATTGATAAGTAGGGACTTGGAAGAGCCCATTGTGTCAGGCTGGAAGAAAGTTGATCACAGTCAGCATTAATGGCACATTTTGGCCACTAAATGTAAAGTTAAGTCTGGGGCCCTCTTATAGACCCTTAAGCCAAGCACAGGGCCCTGCACACCGATCCCATGCCCAGAGCACTAGGAGGTGTTTTAATAATTACACGATGACTTCCAGACTCCGGCAAGTACAAAACCAAGTGCTCTAGAGGCTTCTGCCTTCGTGGCCAGTGTCCATGGCAGGATGCCATCAGGCCCCAGCCCTCAGGCTCCTGCGGGCCCTGGCAATCATGCTGGCAGGGTTTGGTTTGCTGGTGTAGGTCCTTGTAGCCACAGCTGAGGAGCCAGGATGCTTGTCGCTGACAGGGAGCCTTAGGGCTGCAGAGCAGGTCCTTGACTGAGTCTACAGAAACCCAGGGTCCCCTGCCTTTGGGAATAGTGGGCGTTCTCTTTGCAGTCTCCTCCCCTTTCCTCCACCTTTCAGGTCTCAGAAAACTGTCTCTAGTCCAGGCTCATTACCTTTATGTGAGATTCTTGACTGTCAAAAAGGGAGAACTTCCAGCCTGTGGTGGCCCACACCTTTAATAGCAGCACTCAGGTGGCAGAGGCAGGTGGATCTCTGTGAACTGAACAAGCCTAGTCTACATGGTGAGCCTATGGGTTAGCAGTGAGGAAACTTACTCCTCCCTGGTGTCTCATCCACTCGGCCCCAGGCTTGCCTCACTAGACCTGAATTCCATTTTGCTACAGTCCCATGCACCTGACATCCATCTTACTATTAGATTCTTGGGGTATCCCCTCATCTTTTCAAATTCATCTGCCCCAGGAAGCTGAACATAAATTCTGCTTTTCATAGCATATTGAGCAGGGCCTTGGGCCTGTCCCGTGACTGCCATTATCCATTGCTAAAGCTGACAGTTTCTACTTCCCTCATCCAGCTAGAATACCAACATCCCTTAGCACTTGACCACTCTCGGGACACTGAGCACCTTCCTGTCTAGAGCCCCTACCCAATGTCACATTTTTCTCCCTCTACTAGACTATAAGCCTAGATCGGGGATGGAACACTGAGGTCAGAGCCCTGGGTTCAGCATCAAATACATTTTCTTAGCTTGCTTACTTCTTTTCCATCAGATTGCATGTCTTTAAAAGGAAAGCTCGTATCGAGTTTTCTGAAGGTTTCGGTTTTGATGACCTGTACGCGTGGGACTCACACCAAGGGGAAACAGTTAAATCACTGTTGCCTCCTATCATCTTGTTAAGAAACAGGATTCCACACTCACACCGGGGAGCAGGAGCCACCCCCGCCCTCTGCCTTGAGCTGTGTGTTCTCACTCTGCTTCCCAAAGCCCACACTGCAGTACTTGGAGGTCTAAGACCAAGCATTGCCTCTGGCCATTGTCCTGCAGATAGTCTCCTAAAACAAACCATTCACTGGACACTCTGCTGGGTCCCCAGAGGCCACCCTTGTCTAGTGCCTGACTCTGTCTGGCACCCAGGACATGCACTGACTCTCAGCAAACCCTGCTTAAGTGGTGTCCAGTGTCTTTACTCACCTTGGCCCTCCTCCACTTGAACACGCCTCCTCTGCACCTTGAACTCTTGGGCTGGGCTGTCCACCTGGCATGGATCCACCTGACTCGCCTTTCCAAGTCCCACCTGTTTTCTGAAGCTTTCCTGGAGCTCAGTTCCATTCCTTCAGTCATATGTATACCACACTTAAACCAGTGGGGGAGCACTGCCCTGGGCTTCCCTCATTCCATGATCACAGACTGCATAATCCAGAGGAAAAGGGAAGGAGACTCCCAGGCTGGGGCAGGTGCCATTCTTTTTGAGCCTTTACTGCCTCCTTGTGGTAGTTTGCAGGTAGTACATGGCTCCCTTGTGTAGGCCTTTAACTATCACTCTGTGTTTTTTTTTTTTTTTTTTTCACTCTGTGTTTAGATTGCGTAGGTAAGTGGGGGGGGGGTCTTTGTTATCCAAAACATTCTAAGGTCTTATGGTTGTCAGGCTAGATACACAATCCAGTTTCTTTTTTTTTCCAGTCCCCCTTGTTAGAGCTGGGGAGACTGCTTCCCCTGAGAAAACGGTCCGGTGGATTCAGTGAGGGATTTCAGTAGGCTGAAATCAAGATCGAAGATTCTTTCCCATACCTCACCAGCATCATTTCCTTCTGAGCTAATAGAACCTGCTTGTGCACGGTGTTTAGTTTACCCAGGGTTGATGGACACTCACTCTGTGCAAGCGGCCTGGGGTGTATGTGCTCCAGTCTTCAGCTGCACTCAACCTGGATGTCCAGTGAGAGTTTTTCCTTCTGTCATTGCAGGTAGAGCATTTCCCCCTTCCTTCTAGACAGTGGCTGCTGGGGCTATGTCCTTAGTGACTGTCCAGCTCAAAGAATTTATGGATGCAGGAGTCGGCACATAGTCATATAATCAATTGTGGTTAGAAAGAAATCTTCCTTGGAATTTACATTCCAAGGTAACAATGTCCTTTTTTACCATAGGACATTGTCCAATGAGCTGAACTGAGGGGTCTCTTGGCCTGACAGGAGCAAAGAGAGCAGAACTAGATGACCAAGGCAGACACTTCCAGATGACCTCTTTGTACACGTGAGACAAAGTGGACTTCCTAGGCTATGAACGGCCTGTTTGAAAATGATGCTGTTTCCTGATATGTCAGTGGTCAGGGAAACACTCTTAGGTTTGGTTTGCTGTAAGGAACTTCAGCGTGATTTTTGTCTCCTGATCCTAGTACAGGAGCTCAGTCCCAGCCAATGGCTTCCTATGGACATTAATTAATGTGGGGTGAGAAAGAAGTTTTGGTGCTGGGTGAAACTTTAGTGTTGTCTGTGAAACCAAAAGGCAGGCAAGTTAATACCCAGTTGTGACAAGAGACAGTTTTCTTTCCTCTGTACTGTGTCCCCACAGCTCCTTCAGTTTGACGGTGTCTGGTTGATCAGACAGGGCCTCTTTCAACTGTGGGTTCTGTAGTCAGCGGCTTACTCAGTTCTCCTGTAAGACTTCAAACCTGTTTTGGCTGGCTTCCTATGCTCAGGGAAACTGAGGGATGAGAAGGAGGGAGAGGGGAAAGAATGATGCTAAGGCAATAGAAGAATAAGGGCATAGGAGAAAGATGCTAAGGCAATAGAAGAATAAGGGCATGGGAGAAGGATGCTAAGGCAATAGAAGAATAAGGGCATGGGAGAAGGATGCTAAGGCAATAGAAGAATAAGGGCATGGGAGAAGGATGCTAAGCCAATAGAAGAATAAGGGCATGGGAGAAGGATGCTAAGGCAATAGAAGGATATGGGCATGGGAGAAGGATGCTAAGGAAATAGAAGGATATGGGCATGGGAGAAGGATGCTAAGGAAATAGAAGGATGTGGGCATGGGAGAAGGATGCTAAGGCAATAGAAGAATAAGGGCATGGGAGAAGGATGCTAAGGCAATAGAAGAATAAGGGCATGGGAGAAGGATGCTAAGGCAATAGAAGAATAAGGGCATAGGAGAAAGATGCTAAGGCAATAGAAGAATAAGGGCATGGGAGAAGGATGCTAAGGAAATAGAAGGATATGGGCATGGGAGAAGGATGCTAAGGCAATAGAAGAATAAGGGCATAGGAGAAAGATGCTA